>LR754048.1:19949-32410 GCA_902729485.2 Mus minutoides | reverse complement strand
GAACTTACAAATATGTCATGAAATAAAAGTTAAAAAAAAAAAAAAAAAAAAGACAGGTTTGATTGAGCTCCCAACTTTTAAATTGCTGTTGGCATTGTAAACGTGTACATCCATTCTGGAAATCAATCTGGAGATTTCTCAGAAAATTGGAAATAGATCTACCTGAAGATCTAGCTATACTACTCTTTTTTTTTTTTTCATTTTTTATTAGATATTTTCTTCAAATGCTATCCCCAGAGCCTCCTTATTCCCTCTCCCTACCCTGTTCCCTGATAGACCCATTCTTGCTTCCCCTCTACTGAGGCATATGATCTTCACAAGAACAAGGGCCTTTCCTCCAATTGATGGCCGCCTAGGCCATCCTCTGCTACATATGCAACTAGAGACACAGCTCTGGGGGTACTGGTTAGTTCACATAAATAGCTAAAGGGGTCTGCACCCTATAGGAGGAACAACAATATGAACTAACCAGCTTTACTACTCTTGTGCATATACCCAAAAGATGCCCCACCATGCCAGAGGAACATCTGTTTCACTATGTTCTTGGAGGCCTTGTGATAGTCAGGAGCTAGAAACATCCCAGATGTCCCACAACAGAAGAATGGATACAGAAAATGTGGTTACTTTATACAATGGAATACTACTCAGCTATTAAGAACTAGGAGATCCTATGTTTTATAGGCAAATGGATGGAACTAGAAAATATCATCCTTAGTGAGGTAACTCAGATCCAAATGGACATACAATGGCATGTCCTCACTCAGTGGATATTATCCAAAATATAGAGAATACTAACAGAACTCAAAAGATTAACAAGCCAAAGAGCCCAAGTGAGGATGCCTCAATCCTATCTGGAAACAGGCAAACTCAGGAGGTAGGAGGTCAGAGGACCCTTTAAGATGTAACAGAGAACTGGGAGGTGAGAGACTCTCAGAGTCAAAGAGAGAGACTTGTAGATGACTACTCAATTCTAATGGCTGAGCCATCCCTCCAACCTGGAAAGATTCTTAATGCAGAACTATGTTACTAAGAATAGTAAGTAAATGTATACACAAGAATATTTGAAAATAAGTTTTGAATTAGAAAAAAAATTGTATTTATCTATATATTATAAAGGTATAAGAATTAATGACGGAAACTATGGTAATGATGTCAAACTAGAAGATTTTAGAGTAAAGTAGTGAAATTTAGCACAATTCCTGCATTGTGTGTGGTTGTGTTTAAATTTGAAGTGGACTTACCATTCCTCCATAATTTGTGTATTTGAAAATGTGCATTTCCTTGAATATTATTATTTTACCAGTGATATCAATGCCTAAAATAGGCACAGTTTTCTCATATTTTTCTCAATCTTATATATTCTCCTTCTTATGATCATTCATCTTCACAATTATTTCTGTAGCTACATAATATTGAAAGGTATAGTTTCATGAAAAGAATATGTATTTCCTCATCTTAAGAACCAAAGCAGTAAAGTAAACACTGTAATGATTCTTTTGGAGACTAGAAAGAAAAGAAAGCAAAGGTAAATTATGGATGAGAAAATCAAATATGAGACCAATGAATTATCATTCTTTTTTTTTTTAGTGTCCCATTCTAGACCCTTTATCTCCAACACATCAACAAATGAAAATTTCTTTCTCAGTACACCTCTTCTCAATAAATATTTTCTTTGTAAATTTCTTGACATTGTCAAATATAAATCATGTTGATATGTATATAATAATACACAGTTAAGATAAATAAATGAAAATACACTATATATTTTTCCTTATGATCCAGTATGATTGATAAATACAGACCTAAAGGGGCTTAAAATAAGGCCAACAAGATTTACATATTGAAGAATTTTCTCACTTTTTATGCCACCCATTAGTCAAAAAAAATGATAACATGGGAAAACAATACCTTTAATCACAAGCCTATCTTTGTTTACTAACAGAAAAGCCTATTACTCCCTATTCCACACTTAAATATGATTTTATATAATTACTGTAAGTGTATCTGTTGTAGATGGTCAGGCTGTTTCAAAATGATATAATGTGTTCTTCAGAAAGTAGAATATGAACTGATGATACAATGGATGCTTGTGGAAACCAATGTTATATGATAACTGTTGGTTTCGGCTACTAAATGGTGTTGATAATATAATTTGATCATAAAGTAAGTTTGTGAAATAATATTGTAATCAGCAAAATACTTTCATAGGATAGCAGAAGAAATAATTTCAGTAGGCAATAGAATGTAATAAATCTGCTAATTTTCTATAATCATATGTAGTATACATATGGAGTATAGATAGTAAGATAATTAACAATCATTGATTAGAGTAATTAATAGTTTAAATAAATGCTTTGTAACTTTTAATAAATTCTAACATAAGCAGCTACTAAAACTATTAACTAATTCTACAATGACTCTCTTCTACTTATTTGGGTTTTGCTTTTAGTATCTGTTCAACAATCATTCTGTACATGCAAGGATTGCAATGTGATATATACAAAGGTATACAATGTACTGAGCAACATCAATTGATACAAATCAAGCTATTGTAGAAATATCTTGACTTGTTAAATGTTAGCAATTATCTCATTTAAAATCCAAATAATACTCAAATATCCTGTACCCTAGAACATTTTTGTTTAATAAATTTAATTACAATATATATTGGCAGTAATTCTGATTTTATTATAATTATAAGTATAATTATTATTTATTAATTTGATTTTCTATCCAATATGTGTTACTTACTCATTATGTAATGGGGTTTCTTTTTTTGTAGTAGCCAGTAAAATTTTACAAATAATATGAAATGTATTTTAAATCAATTTATCACTCAGATGATTTCACAGTCATTGCAAAATTTTTCTATCAATAAAAATGATAGATAACCTGTTTAAGAACTATGCAACCCATATTTCCCAACAATCACCTTCACTACAAAATATGAAACAGATCTCAAAGATGAATCTTTCAATGGTAATGATTGATAGTATTACATTCATCATAGTTTTACTATAGAAAATGTTGAATGTCAGTATTTGAGAATTGGTTCAATATGCATCTTGTTTTCAAGAAAATAAGGAGGGCAATCAGTCATGTTAATAAGTTGAGCCAACTCATAAAGCATTGTGTAGTTTAGGAGATAATCTTGGCTTGTAAATCAATGTTTAATGTATATTTTGATAACAAGATTTCTCATTAATTAACAATAAAACAACTTATTAACGGGTATCTAATAAATGTCTTATTCCCAAAAGAATCATTTTTAATGAACAAAGATAAGGTTTTTAACAAAATTAAAATCTCATGTTGTATATGATTCACATAACCAAGAAACAGATCCAACTATAGATTATTTACATAAAGTACAAGAAAAACATCAGATAATGTACAGAAACACATATCACTGAATAACTAATCCTGACTAAAGTAAAAGTTAAGTATAGTTTAATTTTATTCAAGAGGAATAATCTATTTGTGGTTACTTACAGTACATTTTGCTAATTATTGAAAATTGAAATTTTAAATATATATTCTAATATATGTAGACTGTACCATGACATTGATGTCAAAATGTCTATGGCAAACTTACAAATACTTTTTCATCAGTGAACAGTTAGTAACACACAGAGAAAACTTACTATGTAAGTTTATTAAAGAACTTGCAACAAATATTCATTAAATATTTACTAGGTTTCAAGTGGTTTGTTAGACTACAGGAATTCATGAAATATCATGAATTATTAATTATCTCTATCCTAACATTAGATTTAGACTTTGCTTCTATAATAATTCAATGTATAAAAATCAAAGCTAGAAGTTTATTTAAAAAATTACAAACATAATGAATAACTATTGGTGGCTATGTTCATAGTCAAACTCCAGGGGTAGATTTGAGAACTGCCTAGTGTATTTATAATCCTCTAATAAAATGTTACCAATATAATTAATTGATAGAAACTCCAAAATGAGGTTACTGTGACTTATTTTTATCATCTAAACAAAATTTATTTTAGTTAGCATGTAGATTAACATATTTCTGTATATCACACCCATCTGTACTTAGAGTTGGTTGATCTCACCTCTGACTCTTCTCTTCTTAAACCTGTACTCATCTTTACCTTTCAGTCCCTAGTAATCCTTTTTCTTCTTTCATATTACTTGTGTTATGTTACCCTCCCAACCCCTTTCATTAAAATCTATTTGATCTGTCTCATTAACCCCTTTCTAGTTTCTTGACCTGCATTTACATTCTCTTACACATATAAACGTAAGAAATTATAACTAAATACAAGAGAAAACAGCCAGTATTTGTTTATATAAGTTTGGGTTATCTCGCTCAGTATCATGTTTTATATTTTCAAATGTAATTATTCCAGTTTACTTTAGATCTGAATAACATACCATTGTGTACTTGTACCATATATTCATTTTTCAATCATAAATGGATAGATATCTAGAATGATTTAATTCTTTAGCTATTATGTATAGAACAACAATAAAAACTGATGTTCAAGTTTCTCTGTACATTGGTCACATATGCAAATATTTCTGTACCCCTTTAAATAATATACTTACCTCCTTTAAAGTCACGTATATGAAAAGTGAAAAATACATGCAATGATAATTTAAATCACCACACCTCCCCAGTAGTTGACATAGAAACTCCTTTTAAATCTATTGAATAAATAAGTGTTCTTAAGAAGACATTTCAATTTTGTAAAATAAAGTACATGCTAGGAGATAGTCTTCTGTGTTAATCCTAATGTGCACTGCACCTGCATTACATTACTAAATTGATGTATTTTACCATAGAAACAGAGAAACAACCAACATGTCCCACAGTGGAAAAATGGATACAGAAAATGTGGTTCATTTACACAATGGAATACTATTCTGCTATTAAGTACAGGGACATCATTTTCAGGCAAATGGATGGAATTAGAAAATATTATCCTGAGTGATAAAAAATTTTGCAATGACTGTGAAATCATCTGAGTGATAAATTGATTTAAAATACATTTCATATTATTTGTAAAATAATAACTCAAGTGAACTCAACTCTATTTAATATTTATCTTAAATCAGTACTGTCACACTGTCAAACTTGATCCAGTAACTAGATTTGATTTTTTTCCTTCTTCTTTTTTTATTAGATATTTTCTTCATGTACATTTCATATGTTATCCTGAAAGTCTCCTAAACCCTCCCCCAACCCCCGCCCTGCTCCCCTACCCACCCACTCTCACATATTGGCCCTGGCGTTCCCCTGTAATGGGCATATAAAGTTTGCATGACCAAGGGATCTCTCTTCCCAATGATGGCCAACTAGGCCATCTTCTATATATGCAGCTAGAGACATGAACTCTGGGGGGTACTAGTTAGTTCATGTTATTCTTCTACCTATAGGGTTGAAGACCCCTTCAGCTCCTTGGGTACTTTCTCTAGTTCCTTCCTTGGGAACCCTGTGTTCCATCTAATAGCTGACTGTGAGCATCCAGTTCTGTGTTTGACAGGCTCTGGTATAGCCTCTCATGAGACAGCTATATCAGCACCCTTTCAGCACTATCTTGCTGGCTCATGCAATAGTGTCTATGTTTGGTGGCTGATTATGAGATGGATCTCTGGCTGCAGCAGTCACTGGTTGGTCCATCCTTTTGATTCAGCTCCACACTTGATCTCTGTAACTCCTTCAATGTGTGCTTTGTTCTTATTTCTAGAAAGGGGCGAAGTGTCTACATTTTGATCTTCATTCTTCTTGAGTTTCATGTTTTTAGTAAATTGTACCTTGGGTATTCTAAGTTTCTGGGCTAATATCCACTTATCAGTGAGTATATGTTATGTGAGTTCATTTGTGATTGGGTTACCTCATTCAGGATGATACCCTCCAGATCCATCCATTTGCCTAGGAATTTTAACCTATTTATTCTGAAAGTAAACAATCAACTTGGATTCCAGGAACTGATGGACAGATCAATAACCATATATGACTTGTGAATAAAATTACACCAGAACAACAGAAAATCTTTCAGTACAAATCAGGAATAAGATGATTACCCCCAAATCAGGACAATTACTCTGGATGATAAGGCTGTGACCCAAATCAAAATTATCATGCCACACTAAACACTTTGTTTCACTCAAATTGTGAGAAGTTGAGAAGACTTCTATAACCCTTTCAGAAACATAAATGAGATATTGATCAATGGTATAAAAATTGGTATCATCCCAAAAGACCTTGGTGATACTACTCTTTTACAGGATAAATCATGCCAAAATATTACTCTAATAATTCAAACTATGTCAACACATTTCTGCCATTCATTTTTTGGATTTACTATAAATTTGACTTTTATTTCCTCATAGGAAGAGACAAATGAGAGCCATAACTAAGAATTATGAATACATGGCTTGGGCCGAGCCCAGAGCATTTTTCTGTAACTATTCTTAGGCCTAGGTCTAGAAGATTATACCCAGTGTACCACCTAATTTGTGAACCCAAACTTTGAATGCTTCAGGTTCTACCCTTCCTCTGCTAACCTAGGCCTAGATGGTTTCACCCTACTGCAGAATAAACTCATCCTTTCTAGCTCTTTCTAGACACTCGCTCAGTGGTTCAACTCAACTGATCTGGTTGAAACTCATCTCTGACATCACTGATTCAAAGTGGTTACCCTCAGCTTCTTTTTTTTTTCCCCTGTTTTTTTATTTTATTTTTTTTCTTTATTAGATATTTTCTTCATTTACATTTCAAGTGTTATCCAGAAAGTTCCCCATACCCTCCCCCATCCCCGCCCTGCTCCCCTACCCACCCCCTCCCACATAATGGCCCTGGCATTCCCCTGTACTGGGGCATATAAAGTCTGTATGACCAAGGGACCTCTCTTCCCAATGATGGCTCAGCTTCTTATTGAATTGTTCTTCTTAGCAAAATTGCCTTTTGCAGTCCAGGAGCTGAACTGAGCTGACTGCTCCTACTGCAGGAACTAAAAGGAACAGAACTGAATAGAACTGCCCTAACTCAAGTGAACTCAACTCTATGCCATTGAACTACACTAATATAAACTGAACTCCCTTCTCATCATTCTCTGTGCTGCTCATAAGTAGCCTTTCTTTCCTGTCTGTTCTTATGAGAGTTTGGCATATCCTATCTCTCACACATTCTGCCAAATATTTCTCTGATGCTACACTTTGTATTTTCGCCAATTGTACATTATTGTTTGGGATCAAAAGTATCTACTAAAGGTGTGTTTGTATTCTAGCGAGAGGAATTTAAGGTGTGTATTCTAGAAAGAAGGATTAAAAGGGTATCATTCCAGTCATATCAAATAAACCTAGAAGATCTTTGGATATAATTTCTTGCCATAATAGCCATATTGCTGAATTAAAGCTCACCTCCAAAAAAAAGCAAAACAAACAAACAAACAAACAAGCAAAAAAAAACCCACCCCAAAAATGGAGTATAGAACCAAAAAGATAATTTACAATGGAATAATCTCTCCTGGCCAAGAAGCATTGAAAGAAATGTTCATAGTCATTAGTCACCATGAAAATTAAAATCAAAATGATTATGAAATTCCACCTCATACCAATCAGAATGGGTAAGGTAAAAACAAACAAACAAACAAACAAACAAAAAAAACACACCTCAGTTGACAGCATATGCTGGCAAGGATGTGGAGAACGAGGAATACTCTTCTATAGCTGGTGGGATTGAAAATTTGAACAACTTTGGAAATCAATCTGGAAGTTCCTCAGAAAATTGGAAATAGATATAACCTGATGAACCAGTTATACCACTCTTGGACATATACCTGAAAGATGTCCCACCATACCACAAAGATACGTGCTCCACTATGTTCATAATTATTTATAATAGCCAAAAAATGGAAACAACCAACATGTCCCACAGTGGAAAAATGGATACAGAAAATGTGGTTCATTTACACAATGGAATACTATTCTGCTATTAAGTACAGGGACATCATTTTCAGGCAAATGGATGGAATTAGAAAATATTATCCTGAGTGAGATAGCTCAGATCCAAAGGTATATTAGCCAAAAAAATACAGAATACCTAGGATACAGTCCACAGAGTTCAATAAGGTTCATAAGCAGAAGGGCCCAATTGAGGATGCTTCAATTCCACTTGAGATGGAAAAGAAAGCAATCACTGGAGGCAGAGGGAGGGAGGACCTGGTTGAGAGAGGGGAAGGAGAGGGGAACAGGAGAACAGGGGAACAGGATGAGGTATAGGAGGGGAGACTGAAGAGAAGTCCTGAGGGCCAGAAGAATGGAAATATGCAACCTTGGGGATGTGGGCAGTTGGGGCCACTCTAGAAAATATCAGAAACCTAGGATGTGTGACATTCTCAGGACACAAAGGCAGGCACCTTATATGAAAGGCCCAACAGTATGGAGAAGGAACTCACTTGTAGAGTTCATCTCTAGTAGAAAGATAGGGCACCAAGTGGAGGTATTGAGTTGTCACCCCACAGTCAAAAACTCTGACCCAGAATTGTTCCTATCTAAAATAACTACAGGGACAAAAATGGAGAAGAAACTGAGGGAAAGGATGTTCAGTGACCAGCCCAACTTCACATCCATCTCAAGGGGAGGCTCCAAGGGCTGACACTATTACTGTAGCTATACCGTGCTCACAAACAGGAGCCTAGCATGGCAGCCCCCTGAGAGGCTCAACAAGCAGCTGACTGAGACAGACACAGATACTTAAACTCAACCATTGGACAGAAGTCAGGGACATTAGGGGTTGAATCAGTGGAAGGATTGGAGAATCTAAGGAGGAGGGTGACCCCCATAGGAAAACCAGCATTCTCAACTAACCAGGACCCCTGAGATTTCTTAGACACTGATCCACCAACTAGACAGCATACAGGATCTGGTCTGATGCCTGCTACACAGATATAACAGAGGACTGTCTGATCTGGCCTCAATGGGAAAAGATGTGCCTAAAACTTGAGAGACTTGAAGCCCCAGGGAGTGGTGAGGCCTGGAAGGGGGTATATCCTCTTGGAGAGAGGGGAAGAAGGAATGGGATGATAAACTGTGGGAGGAGGAAATGGGAGGGGGCAGTGTCTAGACTGTAAAACCATACAAGTAATAATAATAATAATAATAATAATAATAATAATAATAATAATAATAATAATTTCCTTTATAATTTCTAGCTAAAGATTCATGAACTTAGAAGAGAATATTTTTTCTTAAAATGACAAATATAGGTCAATATAGTTAATATGTGTACAAAATTCCTACTCCAAAAAAACAAAACCATTCCAGCTTTTCCATTGACTTATTTTATATATATATATATATATATATATATATATATATATATATATTAGATGTATTTATATATATATATGTATATTTTAGATGTATATATGTGTATATATATATATATATATATATATATATATATATATATATATAATTTTTCTGTAATGTCCTAATTGACTGAACTATCCTCTGAAATCCAGAAGCTGAAGTCTATTGATTGCACTGACTACATGAACTAAGTGTAATAAACACATATACATACAAACACACACACACACACACACACACACACACACACACACACATTCTTTCATGAAAAGCACAGTGCTATAGTATTTGGTAGTAAGCCCATTTGAGATAGCATTTCTGTAATGAAAATACTAGTTGCTATTAAGGATAGAAATTCTCATCAGATCTCTATAGTTTAGTGGATGAATTTCCTTGTAACAGTTGTGCATCATACCCATCGCCAAAGCTTTTAAATTATGTACTGACTCAGATTTAGAAGTCATTAACTGAACTCCAACAATAACTACCAACTTTTACTAGAAAAAAAAAAAAAAGAAACAATAAAAGGAATGGAAAATTGCCCAATCTGTTGCAACAGAAAGATTCCATATGCAAAAACTGAGCCAGTAACTATGCCTAGCACTATTGTACAGCTAAAGACCTGGGGATAATGCATTTAATACATATTAAAATGCTATGCAGATAAGTCTCCAAATGCTTTGCTCTTTTTACTACTTTGAATAAAATATAGTTTAAAGCCATTTAAAATATCGACTTATTTTACTTAAGATTTTAGTTCTATTGTTTCCTGCACTTGCAGAACAGGAATAGAGCTGAAATGAATATGGATGGCTTTATTTCAGAATAACCTCAATACTATGCCACACAGAGTGAAAACATCTGTTTCTAAGAGATATAATGACAGATTTTCATGCTTCACTATGAGGCGATGAACTGAATGAGGGATTAGAAAAGTCTGATGTGAGGTGAGGTTAAGTGTTTTCAGCAAAGTAAAAGAATAGAGATGGGGTATGATAATTTAGTTCTTTTACCAAAAATCAAAGAATAACTTTTTAAAATGAAATAATCCAAATTGAAATGTTTAGTCAATTAGGAAATAACAGAAAATAATTAAGATAATATTTATAGTGCCAAAGTTATTTTTAAAACAATATTCAGCATCATTTTTCAATATTTTATAGGTAACATAATAATTTATATTAGAACTAAGAACTAGTTTGTTCTCTGTTGCCATTATTTTTCTATTTTACATGATGAATTATGATATGGGAGGAAACATCCAAAAACTCCTATATTAAAAATGCAATGAGGACGGGCGTGGTGGCGCACGCATTTAATCCCAGCACTTGGGAGGCAGAGGCAGGCGGATTTCTGAGTTCGAGGCCAGCCTGGTCTACAAAGTGAGTTCCAGGACAGCCAGGGCTAAACAGGAAACCCTGTCTCGAAAAACCAAAAAAAAAAAAAAAAAAAAAAAAAAAAAAAAAAAAAAAAAAAAAAAAAAAAAAAAAAAAAAAAAAAAAAAAAAAAAAAAAAAAAACAATGTATTTTTAAATACTAATATGTTTTATTATGGAAATTAGGGTTTATATTTTTTGAATTAAGAAAATTTGGAAGTTTAATGAAACAAGTATGCTCATTATTTAGTAAAGGTGAAGAAGATATTGTGCAGATAAATGAGAAGACACTGAAGAAATGGCTACTTCATCAACATAAAGTCTGACCTCAAGCTGTACTACAGAGCAATCCTTATAAAAACTGCATGGTACTGGTACAGCAACAGACAGGTAGATCAATGGAATAGGATTGAAGAACCAGAAATGAATCCACAAACCTATGGACACCTGATCTTTGACAAGGGAGCTAAAACTATCCAGTGGAGAAAGGACAGCATTTTCAACAAATGGTGCTGGCACAACTGGGAATTGACCCATTCTTAACTCCTTGTACGAAGGTCAAGTCTAAGTGGTTGAAGGATCTCCACATAAAACCAGAGACACTGAAACTTATAGAAGAGAAAGTGGGGAAAAGCCTCGAAGATATGGGCACTGGGGAAAAATTCCTGAATTGAACAGCAATGGCTTGTGCTGTAAGAGCGAGAATTGACAAATGGGACCTCATAAAGTTGCAAAGCTTCTGTAAGGCAAAAGCTACTGTCAACAAGACAATAGGGCCACCAACAGATTGGGAAAGGATCTTTACTAATCCTAAATCGGATAGGGGACTGATATCCAATATATATAAAGAACTCAAGAAGGTGGACACCAGAAAATCAAATATCCCCACTAAAAAGTGGGGCACAGAGTTAAACAAAAAATTCTCAACTGAGGAATACCGAATGGCTGAGAAGCACCTTAATCATCAGGGAAATGCAAAGCAAAACAACCCTGAGATTCCACCTCACACCAGTAAGAATGGCTAAGATCAAAAAATCAAGTGACAACAGATGCTGGCGTGGATGTGGAGAAAGGGGAACACTCCTCCACTGTTGGTGGGACTGCAAGCTTGTTCAACCACTCTGGAAATCAGTCTGGCGGTACCTCAGAAAATTGGACATAGCACTACCAGAAGATCCAGCAATACCTCTACTTGACATATATCCAGAAGAATTTCCAACTGGTTATAAGGACACATGTTCCACTATGTTCATAGCAGCCTTATTCATAATAGCCAGAAGATGGAAAGAACCCAGATGTCCCTCAACAGAGGAATGGATACAAATAATTTGGTACATTTACACAATGGAGTACTACTCAGCTATTAGCAACAATGAATATATGAAATTCCTAGGCAAATGGATGGATCTGGAGGGTGTCATCCTGAGTGAGGTAACCCAATCATAAAAGAACTCATATAACATGTACTCACTGATATGTGGATACTAGCCCAGAATCCTAGACTACCCAAGATACAACTTACTAAACACATGAAACTCAAGAAGAATGAAGTTCAAAATGTGGTCTCTGTGCCCCTTCCTAGAATTAAGAACAAAGCACACACTGAAGGAGTTACAGAGATCATGTGTGAAGCTGAATCAAAAGGATGGACCAACCAGTGACGGCGGCTGCCAGGGATCCCTCCCATAATCAGCCACCAAAATAAACACTATAGCATATGCCAGCAAGATAATG
>LR754048.1:0-19849 GCA_902729485.2 Mus minutoides | reverse complement strand
GAGGGTAAGGGAAAATTTCTGAATAACAGGTGAAATGTAAATGAAGAAAATATCTAATAAAGAGAAAAATGAAAAAAAGCAATGTATTTTTAAATACTAATATGTTTTATTATGGAAATTAGGGTTTATACTTTTTGAATTAAGGAAATTTGGAAGTTTAATGAAACAAGTTTGCTCATTATTTAGTAAAGGTGAAGAAGATATTGTGCAGATAAATGAGAAGACACTGAAGAAATGGCTACTTCAGCAACATAAAGTCACAGTTCAGATACAGAAATTATATCTTCAGGTTCAAAATACAAGTACAGCAAAGAGGAAGAAATTTTCTACAAGGGTCAATAATATACTTGTACTAACAGGCTCAAATTGGACCAAAACCAAAAGTTTTAAAAACAGGTAAGCTTTCTTTAGGAAGAAAAAAATAAGGACTTAAGGACCATGTTGTGATGTCAGTGTAGATGATATAATAGGTATAAGGTAACTTTTTATTTTAAATAATTTTTTGCCAAATATTACTCTCAAAGGTTTGGATAAAAAGAGTTGTTGCATACAGAAAGAAAGAAAATCTGCTAAGTATTTAATGAGAACAAAATGATAAACCTGAAAGGTATTCAGATCCATATAAATGTTACAAAGTTGATGTCTATTTTCAAATAGTTGATTTTGAATTAATCCTATGAAAATTTAGAGAGAAGAATTTGTAAAAGGAATATAAAGGAATTTAAAAGTTTGGGACTGTTTTTAATACATTGAATGGGAAGTTAATAAGTTTAATGACTTTTAAACAATGTCTAAAGTCCAACTCAAAACTCAAAGTCCAGCTTAAAACTGTTAATATGCCTAACACCATTGTATAGCTATAATGTCATAGTTATTTTCTACAAAAATGATCTGTCAAGAATAATAAATGGAAAGGTCATCTACACATGAAAACTGATAGGGAACAAAGAAAATGATGAAATAAGATGATAATTTTAGACAGAAAGATGTTTGTGAACTAGGCAAAACAGACCAATAGTTATTTTTAAGAATCAAATGAGAGCAAAGCTCAACTTAACTGTATGGCATAATACAGTACAAATAATAACACTGAGAAAATAAAATGTGAGGATTCTGTTCAAAACCATGATACACTTTAATAATGTGAAAATTAATCCCAGAAAGCTCAAAAGAGTACATATAGATAATAAACAACCAAGTCAGTAAGTAAAGATATTACAAAAACTTTCACCTGTAGTGATTACTACATTAAAGTTATAACACACAAGATCATGTGTAAGCATGATTTGAATAATTACAGGATGAACATAGAAGGCTAATCCAACACCATTAAATCTTTCTACAAATATTCTGTTCTTTTAGTCCCCTGACCAAATTTTCAGTAATTGATTCATTTAATAAAATAAATATATTTCATAGAAAATAAATTAAGATCCTGACAAATGCTTGACAGTATGTCTGAATAATATATTCTTAGATATTGCTATCTAAGAAATCTATGCACTATGAGAGTAAATAACTTCATTAGATAGTCATGCCAAAGCATAGCCCTTAGTGTTAATTTAATTTTCTCATAACAGTACTAAATTAAACTAAATTTTTAATAAAGGAATTAGACTGGTAAAATCAATATAATAAATGGCACTCATAATTGCGGTGGTTTTATGCTCATGTATTAATTAGGTAATACTACTTTGAAATAATCATGAATTAATATAGTCCTCCAGTAAAGGAAAACATTTTTTCAAATACATACCATAAGACTGGATTGCATTTGGAGAATTGTTTGCAAATATAAGTTAATGTCTAATTCTTTATTTGAATTCTTACATTTAAATTTCAGGTGAATAGCTGAACAAAAATCTTCCAAATATGCCTAACTTTCTGAACTGAAAGAACATATCTCGGAGACACCAGTAAAATGAATAGTTTAATACATAATTGCTCCAAGGTTGTTGTCACTCAACCACCTTGTCTTTATTCAATCTGGGAGCAAATGAGTACACAAGTGACAGGAGTCAGGATGAAGATAGGCAGATGACAAAAAAGACCTTTTTATTGTACTCTGACTCTAGTTGCTCTCTGTTATCCATGAAGTTAGTCAGAAAGGAAGCACTTTGTAAATTCACCTCAGGCAGATATAAAGAAATCAGAAACATATTCCTTTGAGAATCTCAGTCAGTTCTATTTCTGCCATCTTCAGTTTAGCACTTTGGTGAACATAAACTCTAACAAGCCAGGCCATTTGTGAAAAGCCTCAGGGCAGTTTAGACACAGAATTATCCAAACAGAAAAGGGAACTCAAAATGTCTATTTGAAAAGCTCCAAGTTAATGATAACTAAGGAAAAAACAAAAACAAAAAAAAAAAAAACAAACAAACTAGGAGTATTAATCTAACAACCAGTGAGTGCTTATACAAAGAAATGTTTTAAATTACTTACCAAACAGGTTTTATAAATTGTACTTTTTTCATTTATCTGAAAATATGTGTTGCTACAACTCTTTATTCAGTCTGAAGTGGTTGCGTTTTGAAATCCACATTGCTGATAATTAGATTTTAGCTGACTGAATATCAACTAGTTAGAGTGGTTGAATTGTGGCATTTGCTTTTGTTATGCTATTTGAATGCTATGAGATTATGTATGAAGTATTCTATTTAAGAATTGATAAAAAAAATGTGTCTACCTCTACCTTTAACTTATATCTGAAGGATGAAAACTATCCCATTTATTGAGGTCTCGCAAGCTACTTAAAATATTATAAAAAAATCACTGAGAAGTTCTCTCATCCTTTTCTGATTTAGAATATAAAAAGCACAAAATGCATTTGTGTAGGTACTATATTCTTAGCTGAGATAGTTCATTATACTTTTTTTTACAAATGTTAAATCTGAATTAAACTGAACATCAAATATATAGTATAGAATTCATTAAAAAATCTAAATAGATGAAATTTAGAGGTTCAAGAAATTAATTAATCTTTTATGGAAACATTTGCAATAAATTCAAAGCTAATGAATATTCTGACACTTAATATACTTAAAGTTTATAGCTTCTCAAATTTAACATCCAAAATACCCTTCAGAATGCACACATAAATTTAATGGACCTAAAACAAAGGACATCAGAGGACATATTTCATTTCTATGGTGTATTGCATATTTTATCTAGATGTGTACAACCGATTATTAAAACAGCTTTAACAATGTTTGGTCCTAATAGCAAAAAGAACATTTGTAAAGTTTTAAAATTATTATTAAAAATTTTAAACCTTTTTATAAAAAACTTGCAAATAAAAATATACCCTAACAAAATTTGAATCTCTCTCTCTCTTCTTCCCTTCCTCTCTCTCTCCATCTATCTGTCTGTCTATTGGTCTCTTTGCCTCTCTATTCCTTAAAATTCCAATTTTAAAATAAATGATCAATGGGTTTACTTCCAAATTCACAAGATTTTAAAAGCTCCTTCTTTCTCTCTCCCTGTCACTCTTCTCTTCTTTGAAGACAATGATATTTTATTACTATATACGTGTTTATGTGTTTTAAATGGACAACTCTATTATTCTTTTTTATGGACTTTGTTCTTCTGAGAGGAGTAATTTTCAAAACTTCAATACTCCAAGGTCACTGTGATCTTCAAGATGGTTTATAAGGACATTTAACAGCTCTCAGGAAAGTATATTGATTTATAACTCTGATGATGTTATGTTACATTTTCCTTCAAAGATTAATGCTAATTCATTTTGACATTTTAGTAAAATTCCATTTTCAGGTAATTCTCACACTTGATAAAAACATGTAAGGGCATTAGATCCAGTAGATTACTTTGTAGCCAAGCCTAGACCTTCATCTGGCAAGTGTTTTTCAAATGTCAAATTTGGCCCTTCAAACTAGATTATAATATTTCATTGTAAAGATTTTATACTTTTAATATACAGTAGAAACTGTCATATACTATTGCCTTATATTTACAGTTGTTAGTAGCTTAATTAAATATTATTTGTCAGCAGTTTAAGGTTAATATAATTCATTCTACCTCAAAATATAAGAAACCCAAGGTATAAAGCTAAGAAATTTGTCATAGTACAGAAAAGTTGTTTGCTATTAGTGGTCATACTATATAACCAGAGAAAAAATATAATTTAACAGGACGTGCAAGACAGCTTTATTTATTTATTTATCTATTTATTTATTTATTTACTTTTAAACTCTGCAAAGCTAACTATTTAGAAGATTTAACTTTCCTATTTATCTGTGATTGTAAACATTTTACATTCAAAGTGCTATTCTGCAGATAAGTTTCTCAACAAATAATATACTGTTGGTTAACCATGAGTAGGTTAGCTTTAATTTTCCTCTCTGATGCCACTATATTAGTTTCTGGTCTATAGTCGGTAAGTTTTGGTCATTCCTGCTAAAATTTGAATTGACATATAAATTACTCACTTTATTTATGCTTGTCACATAAAACCAATATTACCAAGACATTCACAAACTAATACTGTCAACAATGTTTTGTTTTTGAACAGTGGGAAGAAAGTTCTAATGAAAAGTAAAATAAGAGTTGAAAATTGTATCCATAATTATGTAAGTAATAGAAAATATACAAACAAATCAAGATGAATTTCTTTTAAGGCAGAACTATAAAATATGTCATATTAAATACTTACAGTTTTAACTCCACAGTGAAAAATGTGAGTTTTAGTAATATACATTTAAATACAACATGTCTTAGAATACTTGTGAATTAAAAATCTTACCTTTCCTGGCTTTTTCCCATCAGATCGCCGCTGATTTGGATAAAATGGAGCCAAGGGAAGGAGAACAAAACAAACACAAAGACAAAACTCAGTACCAATTTTATTACTGCATATAGATTTTAGTTCTTTATAAAAACATGTCAGTATTTCCAGTGCAATAATACACAGTGTTGCTCTCATTCCTTGGACATTGTTTGAGTAAATAAATATAGCAGTAATATAAACATCCTTCAACAAAATGAACATCCACATAAAACATAAAACTCGGGTTAACCAACATAGGTATTAACTAAAAAATATATTCTTCTAGGAAGCAAACAATTGAAGTTGGAATGTCAGTAGTATTTATCCTAAAATAAGGGTAAAGACAGAGAGCAACTCATTCAATATTATTTCAGGTATATTGTAATTATAATTTTAATAAAAGCATTTGCTTTTCATGTCTAAAAATATTCTTGTACAAACATTCATCAAGTTATGTTACATTGATGCTGATTTAGTTTTTCTGGACATACCATTATTAGGAGTAATCTAATTATAAACATACACGCAAACTTTCTATGTGTGTATAGGGTGATGGTTTGGATATGAAATATTCTTCATATGCTTAGGTATTTGAATATTTTTATCCGTTTATAGCTCTCTTTCTGCTTATCCTTTTGGGAGTTGTGATCTCACAGTTGCCTGTTCCTGCTGTCTGTCTGTTTATATATCATATTACAGTAAAATAATTGACCCTTACATTCCTAGACTCACAAATCTAAATAAATTCTTTCTTTTCTGAGATATGTTTAAGTAATGCTGTTCTATAACAACTACAAAAAAATAAGAAATATAGTACTGTTTTTAAATGTATATAATTTGAATTACAAATGCTAGTCATATAATAACCCTGTTTTTTTTTTTTTTTTTGAGGAATTTCCTTATTGCTCCTCAGCCGCTGCATTAATTTATGTTGCTTCCAATACTGTATGAAGTTTCCATGTTCTCTACTATTGTATAATTTATTTTTAAAATTACCTTTAATATTATTTCTGACCAAATATTTTAATATTATGTACTAATATTGAAAATGGCTATATATTATGTGTTGTGACTGCTTTTTGATAATGATTGAATTATTAGATGATACTAATACTAAGATACTCATATTTTCAATAGTTTGAAATGTAACCTATTTTCTCATAAGGATTTTTGAAGTTTTGAAATATTTAAATAATAAACTCATGTTGAATGATATTTCTAAGATGACTATTGTATTATTTTTTATTATGGAGGAAGAACTCTAAAAGCCATACAAGTTCATGATGAATTATTAGCTCTGAGTAGCTGGTGGGAGAGAGAGAATCATCTGTTTTGAGAGCATTTGCGTGCTGCAGTGGATGTCACTGCTACCATGCATTTGAGAGTCAGTACTAATTACACTTAGGAAGTTAACAAAAATAAGTAAGTAAATAATTAATTAAAGACTTAAAATTAATTGGAAGCACGTTGGTAACTTATAGATCTGAAAGGGGAAGAAAATAGAATAAATATGAACATGTTAATCGTATACATTATAAAATTCTCAATAAATGCAAAGTACTAGCTACTAAAATCTAAAGTACTATATGTCATAGTAAAAGCTGTTTCAGAGAGTGAAATTAGAAGGGATAGGAGAACATGTTAAGCATTGCCAGCAGTTAATTAGGAAAGGAAGGAGGTAAGAAATCTGGACTACATAAATCTGACTTGATTTTTCATAGCGATTCCATATCAAAATTAAAACTTTTTAAATAAAATATTAGAATAGAGTAAACTTAAGTAGAGTACTGCAAAGGTAAGTGCCATCTAAAGAAGTGAAATGAGAAACAAAATATTTTAAATATGACCTATGAGTAAATCACTATAGATGATAACAAATTCTCAGCTTCTTACCATGAGTGATATATAGTACAATTGCAAATTAGTCATACATAATATTTTTGACTTATGCTTTAAAACTCCAGTCTTGTCTTGAAATGTTTTCATACTATGATAATTACAAAAATAATGTGACAGGCACATCTGCTTTCTGAAAATAGTTCATGTCAGATAAAACTCTGTTTTAAGTGTTTGCATAATTTTTTTTCTGTTTGCTGCCAAGACATATTCAATTGTCTCTGATATCACTTTAAATTACACATCATCATAACATATTCTTGTGAAAAGGAAAAATATTATTGAGAATGTTTTATTGTGTCTATTAAATTTTTATGTTTGCAAAATGAACATAAAAGCAGTAAAGTGATTATGAAAATAAGTAAAAGTATATGAATGATCTTCCTTATTACTTAGAAAAAAATCATTGCTTAAAAATGCAAATCAAAACAACCCTGAGATTCCACCTCACACCAGTAAGAATGGCTAAGATCAAAAAATCAGGTGACAACAAATGCTGGCCTGGATGTGGAGAAAGGGGAACACTCCTCCACTGTTGGTGAGAGTGCAAGCTTGTTCAACCACTCTGGAAATCAGTCTGGTGGTTCCTCAGAAAATTGGACATAGTACTACAGGAAGATCCTGCAATACCTCTACTGGGCATATATCCAGAAGAGGTTCCATCTGGTAATAAGGACGCATGTTCCACTATGTTCATAGCAGCCTTATTCATAATAGCCAGAAGCTGGAAAGAACCCAGATGTCCCTCAACAGAGGAATGGATACAAAAAATTTGGTACATTTACACAATGGAATACTACTCAGCTATTAGAGACAATGAATATATGAAATTCCTAGGCAAATGGATGGATCTGGAGGGTGTCATCCTGAGTGAGGTAACCCATTCACAAAAGAACTCACATAACATGTACTCACTGATATGTGGATACTAGCCCAGAAGCCTAGACTACCCAAGATACAATTTACTAAACACATGAAACTCAAGAAGAATGAAGTTCAAAATGTGGTCTCTTTGCCCCTTCCTAGAATTAAGAACAAAGCACACATTGAAGGAGTTACAGAGATCAAGTGTGGAGCTGAATCAAAAGGATGGACCAACCAGTGACTGCTATTAGATGGAACACAGGGTTCCCAAGGAAGGAGCTAGAGAAAGTACCCAAGGAGCTGAAGGGGTCTTCAACCCTATAGGTGGAAGAATAACATGAACTAACTAGTACCCACTGAGCTCATGTCTCTAGCTGCATATATAGAAGAGGATGGCCTAGTTGGCCATCATTGGGAAGAGAGGCCCCTTGGTCATGCAGACTTTATATGCCCCAATACAGGGGAATGCCAGGGCCAAGAAGTGGGAGCGGGAGGGTAGGGGAGCAGGGTCGGGAGGCGGGGAGGGTATAGGGAACTTTCTGGATAACACTTGAAATGTAAATGAAGAAAATATCTAATAAAAGTTGGAAAAAAATATTTGAAAAAAATGGCTGCTTCCTTCTATAAACTAAGTTTACTGTCACTGTTTGGGTTGTAAGGTGCTTACTAAGGATGTGTCTATATTTAATCCAAGGGAATAAAAGGAGTGTACTATGGATGCATCTATATTCCAGCTGGATCACACCATACATACATAGAACTTTCGATGGGATTTCTGACCAGAGCAGCCATATTGCTGGATTAAAATTATTCTGCAGAGATGTACTTGTGAACTGTAGTATCTGTACTGATTTTACTGTTAATCAAATGCCTTTGTACTTTTCCTGATGGAATTCTAAAATCTACAGGTTCATTAGCTACTACAATGTTATGTTTTCACATGCTCCATTATATCTCTCCTTATGAAGCTTAGATTGATCTTTGTGCATTCAATATTCATTTGAATATAATGTGGACATGCTACTGCACTTAACTGTTGGCATTTTCCCAATTCATTTATTGCAATTTTCTATCCAGTGTCAGATGTATTATATGCAAGGAGATTATCCTATGTATAAAAACAAAAATGAAGTATCAACAATGTCTCTCACCTTCACGTACAAAGTTCTGCCAAGGCTAGTTACTGATTTATTGGTTCATTTACCAGTCTTGTTAGGAAGTGATTGCCAAGTCAAATATAGTTATCTTATCTCCCTAAGAAACTAGATTCTACAAAAGGAAATAGAGATCACAGCATGGATACATTCAATTGTTGTGGCATTGAGACAGTGTAACAGCACCTTTTCTATTAAGAAGCATAATTTATCGTTTTCTCATGGAATAATTTTTACATATTTAATTTCTGTTAGTACAGATATGTAAAATGAATATTACAGGCAAAATTTCATATTCACCACATCTCAAACTATAGGTATCTATGAAGCTGTTAGAATTCCCCAAGAAACAAACAAGAACATAGTGCCTAAGTGATCTATGCAGTCTTGAATTATCAAAGGTTTGTATTAAAAATGCATGAGATAGGGCCTGAGATTCCCTTTAAAAGTTATTTAATTCCCCTAGAAGTATACCTACCTCAGGCACTCTCTCTGTATTTAGCACTTAAATTATCTAAAATACTTTATGCTTTTATATATATATATATATATATATATATATATATATATATATATATATATATATATATATTACTGCTGTGTGAGGCTATCTTAGGGATTTTCTTTTTCAAAAATTGACATTGTTGAAGTTGCTATTTTCAGCTTGGAATGCAACCTAAAACAGAAAATTGTTCCATTTGTATGAGTGGTTTATTTTCAGCTATGTTCTATACTTAGGACAAATTTGTTGTTTATTCTTAGTTAGATAATATTAATTATATTCACACATTTAGAAAATTGTAATTTAGATAGAGAGTAACTGAAATTTTATCAAACAACAAGCACTAACTGAGTATCTAAACTATAGCAGGCATATTAGCTAAAATCTCAATCTCAGAGAGGTCTAGTTAGGTGGGGATTAGGGTGTGGGAACATCCTTATAAAAGGAAGCTAGGACCACTGAGATTGAATTTGGGAAAAGCTAGGAGAAGCTGAGGAGGTGTGCACCCCCATGGGAAGACCAACAGTCTCAACTAACCAAGACCTCTGAGATCTATAAAACACTGAGCTACCAACCAGGAAGCATACACCAGCTGATATGAGGCCCAGGACACATATAAGGCAGAGGACTGCCGAGTCTGGCCTCTGTTAGAGAAGATGCACATAACCTCCTAGAGTCTTGAAGTGCCAGGGAGTGAGGAAATCTGGGTGGTGGATTGGTGACATCCTCTTGAAGACAGGGGGATGTGAGAGGAGAAATGAGATATAGAAAGGTCTGGGGGGGGGTGGTCAGAACGGGAGGGGTAGGAAGACTGGACAAAAGCAGCTGACCCCAGTTGTTGAATTAGGGAAAGACTGAAAGAAGTTGAAGAGAAGGTAACCCAGTAGGAGGACCAGCAATCTCAATTAATCTCTCAAACACTGGACCACCGAACAGGCAGCATACACCAGCTGATATGAGGCCACTAACTTACATACAGTAGAGGACTTCTCAGTCTATATTCATTCAGAGATGAGGCACCTAACCCTCAAAAGTCTGGATGCCCCAGGGAATTTAGAAGTCAGGCGGGTTAGGGGGTCGGGTCATCCACATGGAGGCAGGAGGTGGTGAGGAGTTATGAGATGTGGAACAGTAGGAAGGTGGAAGTGGGGGGGGGCAGGAATAAAATATGGAGTGTAAAATAAACAAAAAAATTAAAAGAATAGTATATATAAAAAGGATGACGGAAAGGGGCAGGGGAAGAGCAGCAAGAGTGAGGAAAAGGATGGCATAGTGGTGTGTGTATGGTAGTTTTATTAAGACAGATGGATAGAGACAGGTTGTAAGTGAAGACAGAATGAGCAAGAAAATAAGAATCCAGAATAATAGAACAGTCTGTCAGAAGCCGAGCAAAACAATTCAGTCAGACATCAAAAGATATTTTGAATAAGTAATCATGGAGAGAAATTTTGCACAGAACATCTGAGTTTAACCTCTAATCTGAGTTCAGAAAGAGATAGAAGGTATGAGAAAGTGCAAGCTCATTCAACAGTAAGTCTCTGAGGTAAAAATTACATCTGGAAAATAAAAGTTACTCTTACAGAATTCAATACCCTCTTCTGACATCCATAGGGACTATGTAGGTACATCATAAATAAAATACATGCAGAGAAAATAGTCATACACATAAAAATTAAAAAATAAAATTACTCAAAATCAGAATATATTCACAGGAAAACTAATACTGCATAAAGAATATGAATGTTTTTTTCTATCGGCTTGGGGGAATATAAAATTAAATATTACGATATTAAAAAGGGAAAAAACTATATTTTATGTTTCAACAAAATGCAAATATTAATTTTTAGTGTTCATACTCAATGATAGAGCTAGATACATGGCAAAACATTTAAATGAAAGAGTTTTTGAAATTAGAAATAAAACAAACTATCTTGTAATTATCTGAAAAGCAAATGGATATATAAAAGAAAAAATAAAAGCTCTTTCACAAATACTGAGTTTAATAATGTTTCAGATATAAAAGCAGTACACACCAATCCATTATATTTCCTAATATTAAAAAAGGAACATGAAATGACAGATGCTATTTGTGGTTATTACTCAAATAATAAGTATGTGCTCATCTAAGTTAGAATATTCATATGGAAAAATATAAAATTTTTAAAAAGCTTTCCAGCTATATATCAAATAAATATTGGGTATCTAGACTATATAAATGAAAACAACAACCCAATTACAAACTTTGTCTATGGAACAGAACAGACTTCTAAGAAGACTAAATAAAAGTAGCTAATAAATGCTTTTAAAAGCAATTTATAATGTTAGCCAACTGGAAAACGTAGCTTACAACTATTTTAAGATTCCACCTCACTGCAGTCAGAATAAAAACAAGAAGTACTGGCAATCACGTGAATAGATGAGCACTTATCCAGTATTGATGGAAAGATAAACTGGTACATACCCTATGAAGAATTATCAAAAATATAGAAATCGAATGGCCAATGACCCAGTTACACCACACATAAGCTTGAGGATTTCTATATCCTAATATAGAAATTATTAATTTTTTATGTACAATCACTGTAGCTGTGAAATGAAATCAGTTAATTTTTTCATCATCTGATGAATGGAAATTAAAAGGTACACATACACAAGGGAGTTTGATTAATTACAAATAAATACATTTATATGAAAATAGGTGTGGGTTGTAGATTTTAAATTTTAGAATATCTAAAGAGATCTTAAAGGGATAATGGGGTCTGGAGTAATGAGATTATCCATTAAGAGGAATGGAAATCAAAGGTAAGTTTTCACATTCCAAAGTTCCAAAGTCTTGTTAATATTCAAATATATCAAAGAAATCTTAGTTAAGAAAAGGTCATGGTAAGTACATATTTAAACACTGAGTTACGGCACATTGAAATTAGGTTATTAATATCTGCAAATCATCAGATTTAAAATTACTGATATATTAGCACCTGGAACTATCGTTTTGTGTTTCAAAATGAGAACTGCTTATGTCGTCTATCTTAATATCTATATCTGTATTAAACTATATTCCTACATAAAAAAATGTATAAAAGATTGTAAACAAGACTATTTGAAAGTTCATTGCCATCTTATTCTAATTAGTAATATTTTAATGTAGAGGTATATTTCAAGCAAATACAAAGCATACTTTCCCTCAACATTATGAGAATGTACAACCATTCAAAGGAGTTTACTCCCTCAGCAGCATTGAGTTTTTTTTTTTCTTACCCATTCTGATATAAGGTGGATCTCAGCATAATTTGGTAACTGTATATGGGATGGATCCCCAGGTGGGGCAGTCACTGGATGGCCTTTCCTTCAGTTTCTGCTCCAAACTTTGTCTCTGTATCTCCTCCCATGGGTATTTTGATCCCCTTTTAAGAAGGACCGAAGTATCTACACTGTGGTCTTCCTTCTTCTTGAGCTTCATGTGGTCTGTGAATTGTATTTTGGGTATTCAGAACTTCTGGGATAATATCCACATATTAGTGAGTGCATGCTATGTGCATTCTTTTGTGATTGGGTTACCACTCAGGATATTTTCTAGCTCCATTCATTTGTCTAAGACCATCATGATTCATTGTTTTTAATAGCTGAGTAATACTACATTTTGAAAATGTACCATATTTTCTGTAACCATTCTCTGTTGAAGGACATCTGGGTTCTTTCCAGCTTCTGAGTATTATAAATAAGTCTGCTATGTACATAGTGGAACATGTATTCTTATTAAATGTCTGCACATCTTCTGGGTATATGCTCAAGAGTGGTATAGCTAGATCCTCAGGTAGTACTATGTCCAATTTTCAGAGGAACCACCAAACTGATTTCCATGTGATTGTACCAGCTTGCAATCCCACCAGTTGCAAATTGATCCATTCTTATATCCTTTTACAAACGTCAAGTCCAAGCAGATCAATAACCTCCACTTAAAACCAGATACACTGAAACAAATAGAAATGAAAGTTGGGAAGAGCTTTGAGTACATGGGCACTGGGAAAAATTTCCTGAACAGAATGCCAATAGCTTATGCTCTAAAGTCAAGAATTGACAATGGGACTTCATAAAATTTCAAAGCTTCTGTAAGGGAAAGGACACTGTCTAAAGGACAAAAAGGACAATCAACAGATTGAGAAATGATCTTTACCAACCCTATATCCAATAGAGGGCTAATATCCAATATATACAAAATGCTCAAGAAGTTAGACTCCAGAGAACAAAATAACCCTATTAAAAAATGGGTGCAGAGCTAAACAAAGAATTTTCAACTGTGGAATATCAGAATATTGAGTGACTGAGAAGCACTTAAAGAAATATGCAACATTATTAGTATTCTATGTTTGGACTAATAAAATATTATCTGTGTACTTATATGCATGTATGTGTGGTTATGTGACAAAATAATCAAGTTAGTTTTGAAAGTATCTTGTGTTAAAAATTTCATTAAGATCAAACAGTTAAAGCTGATTAATGTCATGCTTTGTCTTCTTCATATTTCTTTCAAGTAATCATGAGAATGTTTTATTTGACCACCCTACCCACATCGGTCCTAAAGTTGAATTACTGACTGTGGTTATCAAGTTTTCTTCATAAGTTGACCAGTCAAAATTCTATTTTTCTGCTTTGGACTACTAGTTGTAACTGTTTTGTTATCATTATTGCCCTGACATCTTAAGGACATGCAGCCTAGAAATAATTCAAGCTAGTATTCTATATAAGTTTGAAATCATTGTGACAGTCATAAACCTTGAGTTATTTCTATTTGATTGAATAGCTTAATAAATATCACAAAGTAAATGAATTATGCTATATTAAGTATATAATACATCTATAATTAAAATATGAGGTCCCTTGCATAAAAAACTCTACAGTTTTTTTTTTTTAGTTAACATTTAAACACGCTTGATATTCAAAAGGACAATTTAATTATTTTCTGCTTCTGATTTAGTATGTAGAGTTCTACATGGATTCTTAATAATTGTATATATGAAGAAAATATTTTGTGAACTAAAATATACCCTCAAACACTCATATGTGACCTTTATTCCCAATTATTTAAATTAATTTTCCACAGTCAAAACACATTATAAATTAATTTTATATTAAATAAAATTATAAAACATTAGAAAATGAGTCATTCCTGATATAGCTGTCTCATGGGAGGTTATACCAGTGCCCGGCAAACAAGAAAGTGGTTGCTCACAGTCAGCTATTAGTTGGAACACAGGACTCCCAAGGAAGGAGCTAGAGAAAGTACCCAAGGAGCTGAAGGGGTCTTCAACCCTATAGGTGGAAGAATAACATGAACTAACTAGTTCCCCCTGCGCTCAATTATCTAGCTGCATATATGGAAGAAGATGGCCTAGTTGGCCATCATTGGGAGGAGAGGCCCCTTGGTCATACAGACTCTATATGCCCCAGTACAGGGGAACGCCAGGGCCATTACGTGGGAGGGGGTGGGTAGGGGAGCAGGGCGGGGATGCGGGAGGGTAAGGGGAAATTTCTGGATGACATTTGAAATGTAAATGAAGAAAATATCTAATAAAGAGAAAAAAAAGATGTTAAAAAATTAAAAACAATTCAATAACCAAAAAAGAAAATGAGTCATTAAAACTATAATTTATATATTTTAATTTTATTGTTAAGCAGCGAATTTAACTCTGATCTACAATAACAAAGCACAGAAAAATATAGCATCCCATAATTTTCTTGCAATTTATCAGATGTGACACTTTAAATGTACACAGCATTATGCAAGCTTTGTACCATTGTCATTCAAAGAACTGTGCTGTGTGACTAGCTATTAAATATAATAACAGAGTATCAGTAAAATAATATTTGAAATCATGTAGTATTATGATTATTGTTATGCTGTTGTATAATCAGTATAAGTTATCAGTCATAAGAGTTACTGCTTAATGAACTTAATTAAATGGGCTTCTGGGATGCATTATATTAAGTTAATATGTATGGAAGCCCCACAATCAATTGTTAAATACAACACAGTAATGTGTTGTGATAGAGTCAAATTTTTATAGCAAACTACATTTATATTTAAGGTTTAAAAGGAATATATTTCCTCTTAGTTGTAAGTGTGACTAACACACATCATAATTAGATTCATTGTCTCTATCATTAGAGAAAAAGGTTTGTAGATGTTTCCACAAGTCAAGATCTTCAACAAAACAGTAACCAATTTGGTGGGTAGATATTATGCAGAAGTATGTAAAATTTGATAGATTATCTTTAAATTTTCTATCAGTGCAAGGAATAATTTCAAAATATCATGTATGAATGAGACATTTGAGATATTTTGAAAAATTTGGGAAAATATTTAATCAACAAAGTTGCAGAGTGCACCATCTAGTGGCCTGTAGATGACAATATAGTTTAGATTCTTAATTTGCAAAGGTTCTTTTATTAATGATTTTAAGTCCTTGTGTCATTTATAGAATAATTACATATTATTTATTTAGTTATTTGCCTACCTATTTATTTATTTGGCATATGTGAGTGTGCAAGTGTACATGTGCCAAAACACATGGCTGAAGGTCAGAGGACAAATAATAGGAGACTTTCTGACTATGCAGAGACCAAGGATTAATTTTAGTTGGTCAAATTACTTAGGGTCAAGTGGCTACACCTGCTGAGACATATTATCACACCACAATAATTTTATACCTTCTGTTTCTTTCTGTTACTACTGACTAATATATTCTCTTCTTTGAAAAAAAAATAGAGTGAACACACAAGGTGTATAAAACACATTTTCAAAATTTTGACACAAGTCATGAAAACAATTAATTTTGAATTATATAACTAAATGTAATAATACATAGAAAAATATGCTAATTACATATATAAGATAAATTTATAAAGAGTTAGATAGATGATAGATAGATAGATAGATAGATAGATAGATAGATAGATAGATAGATAGCACATAGACTCATATTCCTACAACTTTGATTCCTATATCAGGAGGAAATGTCTCAATTTCACCTACCTAAATATCTCTTATTAATGCTTTAGAATTTTCAACTAGTTTACTTTAATTAAATTAGTAAATAATATCAAATTGCTAATTTTTAAATTTCTCTTCTGGAACATTGATATACATATACTTTGGAAAATTTTCTCCTTCTCCAGGATAGTTTTAGAATTTTGAGCTCCTTTTTTTTTCTATTCTGGATTATGTTCTCTGTAATATATAGTGAAACCTCTATACTTGAGCCTGAAATATCTTCTGAAAACCTCTCAATGCTGCTTTCTTTGCTCTTCATAGTTGCAGGTGTAAGTTAAGAATAGCAATTATTTTCCTGCTAATTCTTTGTTCCTTCTCCAAAAATGTATAATCTCCTATGGCAGTATAAATGTAAGAAGGGCTCAATGGAAATGACATTAGCCAAAATGCCCCAAAATGGGGAGAGAGAACCTGAAGAGATAGCTCCAGTAGATAGACCAGGCCACAGTGGAGGGATGGGGTCACCAAACAACCTTCAATTTTTTTGACCTAACTTTGTTCCTGCCAAAATGAAATTTAGGGACAAATATGGAGTAGAGACTGAAGGATAGGCCATCCAAGTACTGGCCCAGTTTGTGATCAACCCTATGGGCAGTCACCAAACCCATGCTGTGTTTACAGACAGGAGCTTAGCATGGCTGTCCTCTGAGAGGTTCTACCAGCAGCTGACTGAGACAAATGTAGATATTTACAACAAACCATTGAACTGTTGTCAGGCACCACTGTGGAAGAGTTAGGGGAGGAGTAAAGTAGTTGAAGGGGATGGCAGCAATATTGGAACAATAGTATCAACTAACCTGGACCCCTGGCTACCAGAGATTAAGCCACCAACAAAAGAGCATACATGGCCTGTTCCATGGCCCCTGGCACATATGTAGCAGAGGACATATATCTGGCCTCAGTGGGAGAGGATTTACAAATCCGATGGAAACTTGGTGGCCCAGGGAGAGGGTGGAGGGGAGGGATGTGATGTGGGGGGAATGTGGGTGAGTGGGATGGGTTGGGAAGCAGCCTCTCAGAGGCAAAGGGAAAGGGGTAGTGTGAAAAACCTTGGTGGAGGGGTCAAGGATGGGAGGCACCATTTGGAAAATAAATAAATAAAAAATTTAAAAGAGTGAGAAGGCCTGGAAACAGTGATTAATGTTCTACCTGGCCTTTCTGCAGTAACATAGTGTCCTGGGAGAAATCTCCATACCTCCAATTTAACTGAAGCCTTTCTGTAGCATGCATTTTTTTTCTTTTGGGTTATTTACTGATAATAGAAGGACAACTATGGTAAATTTATAGCAACCTTTTCTTTTCCCTACTGAGAAGTAACACAGAAATTCCTAGGATACTAGTTCCATTGACAATTTACTAATATCCATACACAAAGTGGGGCGTTTTGTAAAGATGAAAACACTTGTATTTACCAGTACAGTTATGCTTATATTTATATTCATAAAGAAACTGTTGCTGGGCAGTGGTGGCACACGCCTTTAATCCCAGCACTTGAGAGGCAGAGACAGGCAGATTTCTGAGTTCAAGGGCAGCCTAGTTTACAGAGTGAGCTCCAGGACATCCAGAGCTACACAGAGAAACCCTGTCTCAAAAAACAAAAACAAATACAAAAACAACAACAACAAAAAAGAAACTGCTTAAGAGAAAATTGAAATATATGACAAATGTAAGATAAAAGTTAAAATAATTTGCTTATAGGAAATAGGTTCAAAGGGTCTAAAGGTCATGTTTTTGCTTAATATCTAATGCAAATAACATTAGAAAGCACCTTATATTTTTTGGCACATTTATATTTTCATAAAGCAAGTCCTAAAGCAAATTTAGAAAATTTTCCAGATATTCCAGAATATATATTTTAAAATACCATAAGGATTTTAATTTATAATAGTGAAGTTTCATCTCACTAAGATCATCCAGATTTTTAGCTACTGTCCTTTATGTCCAGGGTAATTCATAGAACATTTGTTCTAAACAATAAAACAATAGATATTTCTGGGTTTCTAAAGTTTAGAATGGCTTAAATCTGTCTTATAAGGAACTATAGACTACACTTGAGCAAGTATTTATGATTTTAGAAGCCTTTTTTGGGGGGAAGGGGTTGGGTAAGAGAAAACTATTTTTCTGTAAAGTGCTGCTAAAAATCTTATAATTTCTCCTATTGACAACAAAATATCTTAGTAGAAATAGAAATTTAGGTCACACTTTAAAAATTAAGCAAAATACAATTATAAGTACTTTTTTCTCTTATTATAATTTATTAAGTATAAACCTTAAAAATATCCTAATAATTGTGTCAATGCACTAAATAGCTAAGTAATTACCATAAAACTAGAACAGTTATAAAATAATTATTCCTAGAAAAAGTTAGTCCTTCCTTGCCACTCCTCTATTATTAGCTAAAAATTATTTCAGGTGCTGTCATGAATGTTCATGTTTAGAGTTTCTTTCCTCCCTAGACTGTTAATGCATTCTGACATTATTAAGAGCTCCCTTATGAAATCGAACAATGAGCTGAAAGCTCGGCTCTCTAGGTGTTAGCATTTATATTCAGAATCACTTAGCAAGGGAGAAAACAAATTTAAACTCTTCTGTGCCAAGCAACCCCAGTACTTAGTCCTCTTTGGGAATTGTCTGAAAAGAAAAATGAGACCTCGATGAAATGACAGGGGATCTGATGGCTATTTCATGTTGTTCTTATAATCTGATTGCTACCCTCATCTCCTTGAATACCATCTTTGTTTCTCCTGCTATGCCTTTGCTCAATTTGTGATTTTTCTCTCTTTACAGTCCAATAGAATTCTATACCTATTATTTCTTTCCTAGCTTAATTGCAGTCATCTCTAAAGGCTCAACTCAAATTACACCTTTTCTAATGAGTATTTTCTGAGTACAATAACCTACTTCTGTTTCACTGGACTTTAACTCCTGTGGTACCCAGCATCTGAAATGCACAATTTAGTGTAAGGTTACACGGGAGACAGGGGGTTTTTATTTCTAATGTAAAGTATTTTGCTTCAATCATGCTACAGGTTTGCTAGAAAAAAAATATAGAAAAAAAGAGGTTCTTGAATATGTAATATCCCATAGTCTAAAAATCCAAATACACACATATATACGTTGGGTCACTAATGAGAAAAACAGCACTTTGGCAGTTGGTATATCATTAATAAGGATAAATCATGTTCGCCTATTCCAAATTTCTGAGTGTGTTGTATTAAATCCATCAAAATAAAACTGGCTACATGGATAGCAAACAAAAGCAGAAAAGTTTCTGTCAAAATTGAGTGTAAATGAAATTATGTCATTTGAACTTATGCTTTTAATTTTTAAAATTTGACCATAAATATTTTGTAGCACCATGACTTAAGGTACAGCCCAGGTATGTCTTAAAGAACTTGGGCTCTCCCAGCCTGAGCACCCGCCTCCCCGCCATCCTTCCTCCGAGCCCAGCGGACACAGCTAGGGACATCCCAGGACTTTAAGATCGCATTGGGGTTACGCGTGAGTGCAGTGCACAGGTGGTGTTGGGAGCATCGGATCAGTGGTTGCCCCCAGAGGCAGGATCCGAGAACTCCGCCCCACCGGAGGCTGGGCCTCTC
>LR750364.1:517734-577758 GCA_902729485.2 Mus minutoides | reverse complement strand
GCTCTGCTTGCTCCGGTTGGCCCCGCTCATTCCGGCCGTCCTCATTCGGCTCCGCTCGCTCCGCCCCGTACTGTCCCGCTTGTTCCAGCAGGCCCCGCTCGCTCCAATCGGCCCCACTCGCTCCAGTTGCCCCGCTCGCTCAGATCGGCTCTGCTTGCTCGGCTCTGCTTGCTCCGGTTGGCTCCGCTCGTTCCGGCCGTCCCCATTCGGCTCTGCTCGCTCCGGCGGTCCCCATTCGGCTCCGCTTGCTCTGGTTGGTCTCTCCGGTCCAAGGATTCATTTCTTATTATTCTTCATAAGTACGCTGTAGCTGACTTCAGACACAGGTTGCAAGCCACCACGTGGTTGCTGGGATTTGAACTCATCACCTTCGGAAGAGCAGTCGGGTGCTCTAACCCACTGAGCCATCTCACCAGCCCTCAACCCTCTTTAAATCTAAACAGTTGTTTGGATAAAATTGCTATGTAGTGAAAACTTTATTATAAATTTTATATTCCCAGTAACATCAAGAAACTGTCAGAGTAATCCCCATTTGATGTCATTTAAAAATTTTTTTTTTTTTTTGTTTTTGAGACAGGGTTTCTCTGTATAGCCCTGGCTGTCCTGGAGCTCACTTTGTAGACCAGGCTGGCCTTGAACTCAGAAATTCACCTGCTTCTGCCTCCCGAGTGCTGGAATTAAAGGTGTGCACCACCACGCCTGGCTAAAAATTGTATTTTTCATAGATTACCTGGGAGTTACTTAAAATTATACTTAACAGCCGGGCGTGGTGGCGCACGCCTTTAATCCCAGCACTCGGGAGGCAGAGGCAGGCGGATTTCTGAGTTCGAGGCCAGCCTGGTCTACAAAGTGAGTTCCAGGACAGCCAGGGCTATACAGAAAAACCCTGTCTTGAAAAACCAAAAACCAAAAAAAAAAAAAAAAAAAAATTATACTTAACAGTTTTGTGAAAACTCCATGATCCCTTGCCTGAATTTTTTAAAAAAAATTGTTTGCTTGCAGTTTTGAAATGTAAAGCTTTTTGTAAATTTTGTGAATTAATCATTTGGCAGCAAGCCTTTCTGAAAACTATTTATAGTCTTTTATTCCATGCATGTACCTATTCATAAAAACAACATTTAAGTGTTTCTTTAGAGTCTATAAGGGGTTATGTAATGTACAATGCATGTAACCAACCTCTTTACTATACTAAAATTAGGAATGTTCTGAGCACATTTTGCTCCAAGATACTAGATGTGACAATAAAGCCTACAGTTTAAACTTCCCTCCCTTCCCTTCTCTGCTGCTCTTGCGTGTGCTCCCCTTGGGTGATTAGTCAGGGTTCTTAGCATTCGTAACAGACACAATGTAAAGGACAGTCAGTTAACCTTCAGCATATAATAATGTAAAGATCTGAGTTCTAGCGTTTTTTCTTTATACATCATGCACATGATGGGTGTGCATATGTGTAGGTAAAACACTTATACACATAAAAATTAAAACAAATTGTTTTGAGAATACATTTCAATCTCCCTCCCTACCTCTCCAAACACATACACCAAAACCCCTGGGGCTAGAGAGATAGTTCAGCGAGTAAAAGCAGTGAGTGACTCTTCCAGAGCCTTGGAATTGATTTCCCAGAAACCACGTGGAGGCTCACAGACACCTGTAATTTTAATTCAGGGGATCCAGCAACCTTCTGGTGTCTGTGTGCACTAGGCACCAAAGTAGTAAACAGACAAACATTCAGGCAGAACACCCATACTCATTTTTTTTTTTTTAATTAAAATCTTTTTGCAGCCTTTCTTGTAGTTATGGATCAAGTGAAGTAATATAAAAGAGAGGACTTTGGAAATGTTAATTCTGTACAAATATAAATATTATATAGAGAGTAAAACATACTTTTGCCATACTTTATAATTAGAAATCTTATTATATTCTGTGATATAGAAATGATACTTAATTCTCCAAGCTGGAGAGATGGCCTTAGAGGTCCTTAGAGGTCCTGAGTTCAATTCCCAGCAACCACATGGTGGCTCATAACCATCTGGAGTGAGATCTGGCGCCTTCTTCTGGTGCACAGACAGAGCATTGTATACATAATAAATCAATCTTTTTTTTTAAAAAAAAAAAAAAAAAAAAAAAGAAATGATACTTAAAAGTAACAAATCTCTGAGATATTAGTGGGGTTTGTTTTATGCTAGGAACTATGACAAGCCCTAAAGGAGGCAGCTACTGCTATTTATAGTTTGAAGATGAGAGAACTGATGATCAAAAATTAAACTCCCAAATTCTCAGAGACTACATGGCTCTCAGTAAGCCGCTTACCTTGGATTCATATGGGGCTGAGTGACTTTCAGCTTTCACCTAAACTTGACAAAGACAAATGGATTGCTTTCCAATTTTTAAATGTGACGTAAGCTTAAGTACAGAGTGAGAAGGTGAGCCAAATGCCTGCGTGCCTCGTCACCATGTTCTTGTGTCAATTCCTGACATGCCCAGCTGGCACCTTCAGTAATTGGCAGTAACTTGGGTAAATGTCACTATAGCTCAGTATATCATTGTAAAGATAGCTCTATTGTTTACTCTAAGTTTTTATGATTGTCAACTTTGTTTTGTTTTGCCCATAAAACTGGAAGATTTTTTAAAAGTATATGTTGCTGTCAAATGTGTAACGGCATGTATACATGTATACTCACTATAGTATCATAGAGTGATTTTCAGTGCCCTGAAAGTTACTTTTGTCCTTCTCATCGTTCATTTTCCCGGCCTCTCATAATCACTGGTCTTTTACTGTCTTCATAGTTTTGCATTTGTAATAACTTGGAGTCATCCACTGTGGGACCTAGTCATTACTTTGTAATAGCATTTAAGTTTACTTTCTGTCCACAGCTCATTTTTATGGGTGCCTTATACTGTTACTGTCTGGTTGTACTCTAATGTATTCATTTACCAATTGAAAGACACCACTGCTACCTTCAAGTTTTAGTAGTATATACATAAGGCTTTTATAAAGTAGAGGTTTGGGGCTGGAGAGATGGCTCAGCAGTTAAGAGCACTGACTGCTCTTTCAAAGGTCCTGAGTTCAATTCTCAGCAACCACATGGTGGCTCACAACCATCTGTAATGAGATCTGACGCCCTCTTCTGGTGCATCTTAAGACAGCTACAGTGTACTTACATATAATAATAAATAAATCTTTAAATAAAAGACTTATTAAAAAAATAAAATAGAGGTTTTTATGTAGATGGATACTTTCTTTTCTGTGGGCAGATATTAAGGAGCCCAAGTACTAGGCTATACTATAAGAATGTGGTTAGTTTTGTAAGAAACTAAGTTGCCTTTCAAAGTAGATACACCATTTTGCCTCTTCATCAACAGTAAACACATCTGGCCTGTGTATAGTATGATCAGTGCTCCACTGTAGGCCATCCTAATAGGTGATAGTGATAATCTCAGTGTTGTAACATATATGAAACATTGTCTTTATCTTTCTGTCATAGTACTGTGGACTTAACCCAGGATTCACACATGTAAGGCAAGCTCTCTAGCACAACTATGTCCCCAGCCTGAAACTATATGCACTCCTCCCCAACCCTTGACAAGGTCTTTCTAACAGCCCTGGCTGACCTGGAACTCACTATATGGACCAGGTTGGCCTCAAACTCAGAGATCTGCCTGCCTCTGCCTCAGGAGTACTGAAATTAAAGGCATGCAGCACCATGTCTATTATTTTAGAACAGTGTTAAGTTGAGAGAAAAACTGAAGATAAAGTACAGTGTTCCCATTACCTTAATTTCATATTGTATACAGCATCTCCGACTGTGGACACCCTATATGGAAAAATAAGGCACTCACTATTATTAGTGGATTTGCATCCACTGAAGTTGATAGTTTCCATTAGGGCTCACCCTTGGTGTTACACAATCATCAGGCTTGATATTATACAACCTATGGGCTTGATAAACCTGTGTCATGTATGCACAATTATGTAGAATAGTCTTCTCTAAGTATCTTGTGTGCTCTANACACCCTATATGGAAAAATAAGGCACTCACTATTATTAGTGGATTTGCATCCACTGAAGTTGATAGTTTCCATTAGGGCTCACCCTTGGTGTTACACAATCATCAGGCTTGATATTATACAACCTATGGGCTTGATAAACCTGTGTCATGTATGCACAATTATGTAGAATAGTCTTCTCTAAGTATCTTGTGTGCTCTACCCATGTATTCTTTCCTCCCTTGGCTGATTTGACTATTTGCAACATATATTCATCAGCATTTATAGCCTGAGACAGCTAGTATAATTCATAGCACATTTTAGTTGTTGTAAATACAGGGAAGATATCCTTTAGAGTTGGACTTTGGTGTCTACAGGTAACTGTTTAGATTGCCAGTGATTGAGCTGAGAGTAAGAGAAAAAAATCAATAGTACTATTCTGGTACCTTGCATGAGTACGTAGAATTAAGGCTTTGATCTTTTGGCATAGCAGCAGTGATCTGAACATTTCCCAGTTTCCTAATAAAGCAGTGATGTATGATGATGTAAGTAACAACATTGCTGCTTATAGGTTGGTCCTGTACTTTTAATTTATTTGAGGAAATTTTGATATTAGTATAATCAATCCCCCCACTTCCCTGTGATTATAGGATTGTGTAATTTTCCAGCCATGAGAATAATAACTGCAATCCTTATTTACAATTTAATCTTACCACAATCTATCACCAGTTGTATCTTTTTGATAAAGCATATAGTCTTTTTTTATGGCAGTGTTTGTCTTATTTGACTTTGCATTCATGTAAGCTAACTTCCAGGAACTCTGTCATAGCTCTGAATCTGTTTTTGTTTTCAGAACTCTTCATCTTGGCTTATACCTATCCTGTCGGATATGCTGAGACACATTTTTCAGTTTTGTGTTTTAGAAAGCAGCCAGGAAATTCTGGATCTTATTCACAAGGTACATGATGAATCTATCTATATTTCTCTTCCTAATAAGTTTATAGTTAAAATTAAAAAATATTACTATACTATTGAGCGTTTTTAATGAATTAAGCCATTTAAACATTGAAGAATGTTTAATCTGTAGTAATCTACAGGATAAACTAGAAAACTAGACTTCACATGGGATTTAATAGTAAATTCAGGTTGCTAATGTTTGTTTCTTTTTTTGTTACATGTCCTGTTAAGCTAATGTTCTTTTTTACTTATTTTTGAATATTTTAAATAATACTTTATTTTTAATTTGTGTGTGTATATGTGTGTGTGTGTGTGTGTTTTCACTTTGTCAGTGTTTTCAAGACAAAGTCTCACATAACCTAGGCTGGCTTGAGCTTGTTGTGAAGCTGGAATTGACCCCAAACTCCTAGTTCTGTTGCTTTCATCCTTGCAGATATGTATGAGCATGTCTGGTGTGGCATGTTTAATTTATAAACATTTATGTTTATATGTCATAAACTAATGATTATATTAGTTTGATTTGATTGTAAAAGTATCAAATATTGTATTGATTTTGTTTGTTGAGTAGATCTACCTGGGTATCCCAGGCTAGCCCCCTGTGCTTTAGTCTCTTGAGTGCTTTATAGATGTGTCCTGTCATGGCCAACTTTTTTTTTTTTTTTTTTTAAGATTTATTTATTTACTTTATACATATGAGTACACCACCATTGCTCTCTCTTCAGACATACCAGAAAAGGGCACCAGACCCCATTACAGATGGTTGTGAGCCACCATGTGGTTGTTGCAGTTTGAATTTAGGCGCTCTTAACCACTGAGCTGTCTCTCCAGCCCCATGGCCAACTCTTCCATTCCTTTTTTTTTTTTTTTAAGATGTGGGTGGATTCTCTATGTAACAGCTCTGGCTATCCTGGAATTCACTTTGTTGACAGGCTGTCCTGGAACTCAGAGAGATCCTCCTGCATCTGCCTCCCAAGTGCTAGGATTAAAGGCATGAGCCATCAAACCTGCTTCTACATGACTCTTTTTACAACTTTATATTTTTTTTTATTGGAGATTGGCTCAGTGGTTAAGAGCACTGTTGCTCTTGTAGAGGATCTAGATTTGCTTCCCTGCATCCACATGGCAGCTCATCATTTTCTGTAACTTCAGTTCTAGACAAATATGACACTTTTTTCTGGCCTACATGGTGCTTATGGCAAAACACACATAAAGTACACACATTAAAAATAAATTTAGTCTAAAACAAACCACAACATATTTTGTGGGGGGCTGGTGCTGGTTTGAACGGTGGGTTAGGGGACAGCTTATTAGGAGTTGGTTCTCTCCTTCCAAGTGGGTTCTAGAGATTGAACTTAGATTGTCAGGTATAGCAGCAACTGCCTTTACTCACTCTGCAGTCCTCTTGGCCCCCATGTGTTTTTTTTGTTTTTTTTTTTTGTTTGTTTTAATATATTTTTTAAAGATTTATTTAGGGACTCGCGAGATGGCTCAGTGGGTAAGATCACTGACTGCTCTTCTGAAGGTCCTGAGTTCAAATCCCAGCAACTACATGGTGGTTCACAACCACCCATAATGAGATCTGATGCCCTCTTCTGGCCCGTCTGAAGACAGCTACAGTGTATGTATAATAATGAATCTCTTTAAAAAAAAAAAAGGAATTATCATAAAATATCTAAAAAAAAAGATTTATTTATTATTATATGTAAGTACACTGTAGCTGTCTTCAGACACTCCAGAAGAGGGCGGAAGATTTTGTTAAAGATGGTTGTGAGCCACCATGTGGTTGCTGGGATTTGAACTCAGGACCTTCGGAAGTGCAGTCGGTGCTCTTAACTGCTGAACCATCTCTCCAGCCCCCCGCCCCCCCCCCATGTTCTTAAAAACAGCAACAAAACCAAAAACTTCCCTTTACATTATTTTGTGTAGTATATACTCCATGAACAAAATTGGTATTTCAAAGTAAACCTCTATGTTGACTTTTCGAATGAATTCCATTGCTATTTCTTACTCCTTCCATTTCATTTTCCCTAAAAGTATGTTTTAGACTTTGTTAGCACTATAATAGAAAAATTTGTTTCATATTCTCCTTTTCCCTTTGTAGGTTTGGATGGAACTGCTGAGCAAGGCTTCAGTTCAGTATGTGGTAGCAGCTGCATGCCCATGGATGAGTGCTTGGCTTTGCTTAATGATGCAGCCTTCTCATTTACCTATTGATTTAAATATGCTGCTAGAAGTAAAAGCTAGAGCCAAGGTAAGTGTAGAGAAACATGAGGTATTTCTGTGTTCAGCTCATTATTACTAATACAGTAACTGTTTAAGTAACTTGTATTTATTATTTTATTCTAATATTAATATTAATATTAGTTAGGAATTCATTAATATTAGGAATTTTTCAGTCTCTGATAAACTGAACAGTAATTATTTTTTTACTTTTTGTAAAACTTTACAAAAAGAACTACATTTTACTGGAGTTTTAATAATACTTTTGTTGTTTCCAATTAAATTTTATTGGTTTAACTATTGATTTTTCTCTAGGAAAAAACAGGTGGTAAGGTACGGCAAGGTCAAATCCAGAATAAAGAAGTGCTTCAGGAGTATATTGCAGGTGCAGACACCATCATGGAAGACCCAGCGACCAGGGATTTTGTAGTTATGCGGGCCAGGATGATGGCAGCTAAGTGAGTATTTACCAAGTGCCAAGTATCAGAGAATGAAAATTCTGGCTAATGGCTTTAAAATTTAACCAGAAGATTCTTCAGTTAGTGTGTCAGTTAGTCTTCCTCTACATTAGTTATCGAAGCAAAATTAAGGCAAGGAAGTATTTTTAAGTTTCTGAAGATTTAAAAGTATAAATTTGGCCTTTAATCCCAGCACTCGGGAGGCAGAGGCAGGCGGATTTCTGAGTTCGAGGCCAGCCTGGTCTACAGAGTGAGTTCCAGGACAGCCAGGGCTACACAGAGAAACCCTGTCTCGAAAAAAACAAAAAACAAACTATATATATATATATATATATATATATATATATATATATATATATATATATATATATAGAATGTTTGCCTAGCTAGCAGTCACAGTTCTCTTGATTCCAGACACAACAGAAACAGTGGGGCGTACACCTGGAATATCACTTGAGATCAGGAGTTCAGAGTCAACCTCAGGTACATAAAGAGTTGAAGGCCAACCTAGGGTATATTAGACTCTGTATCAAAACCAAAAACAAACCACCTCTTGTCTGTTCATGAAAATAAAATGGAAGAAAAGTTATGGTTTTTATGGGGAAATGTATAATAGCTTTAGCAGGAGAAGTTTTGCCTCAGGTAATTTCTGCCTGTGACCTTTCCCTCTCTTTTAGGTTGTTAGGAGCACTCTGTTGCTGTATTTGTGATCCAGGTGTAAATATGGTAAACCAAGAAATTAAACCAGCAGATTCTCTTGGCCAGTTACTACTCTTCTATTTGAATTCCAAATCTGCTTTACAGAGAATTAGTGTTGCGTTAGTAATCTGTGAGTGGGCTGCTTTACAAAAGGTAAGGTATATTCTTAATAAAGGCAGATTTAGTAAAACCAATTTCCATTAGCATTTAGAACTATTTATAACCTACAAAAGTGAAAACAATCTTTTATTAAAAATTTAAGTTATGGGAAAGTATTCCATATAATATTGAACATTGTTTTCCATTTACTTTTAATTTGATTTTTTTAGCACCACATTTATATCTAAGACTACTAAACTGTGTTCATATTTAGTATTTGTCCATTCCCTATTGTCTATTACAAAAGCTCCCTGTGTATAAAAAGAGTGTGTATAAAAAGAGGTCATAACCTGACTGTATATATCCAGTTGGTTGTTACTATGAGGTAGCACATTTTTCAGTGCTCCGGTTTTTGTCTGTCTGTCTGTCTGCCTGCCTGCCTATAGAGGGTTTCTCTGCATAGACTTGACTGTCCTGGAACTCGATCTGTAGACCTGGCTGGCCTCAAAATCAGAGAGATCCACCTGTGTCTGCCTCCTCAGTGCTGGGATTAAAGGTGTGTGCCATTGCCATCAGGCCTGTACTTTGTATTTTGGAGTTCTATTTATATGGATAGTAACAAGGGGAGAAATTTTGGTTGCAAGGAAAAGAAATGACCACATTTAAATTTAAATCTTTGCTTCCAAATTCCCTTCTATTCTTTTCAACTTTAAGCTTCTCTAAGATGTACGATTTTGTGTAAGACTTGTTTCTGTAAATCAGAGAAACTTCCTGCTGGTTTTGTTTATTCCATTGACTGGAATTCTGGAAATTTAACTGTCTGCACTTGCTGTGAGAGTTGCTTGTTACTGCCTCTTAGCAGTTTGTCAAAGAGATGTCTAAAAGTAATTAAACCATGCTTTATTGCAACCGACACCCCGCTTTGCCTCTGGAAAGAAGCAAAGCTTGTCTGTTTTGTTGTCAGGACACCATGTGCTGGAGAGGCAGTGATGCTGTGTTTTTGTGCCTCTCAGACTCAGCAGCAAGTGTTGACAGTTCGGTTTCTGGACCCTCACAGAGCTTCTCTGGATTTACTCTGTGAAGCCCAGGCTGATCACCCAGCTCCCACAGAACCCCTCCTGGCTCACCACTGAGGCCATTGCCCTGTTGTTGGGGCAGGCAACAACCAGAGAGAGTGGGAAGGGTTAGTTAAATTTGGGGGCAGGTAAGTAGCTTTTAAATTATATCCATTTTTACAATGCAGCATGTGAAGCTGTGGTTGAATTGTTACAGATATCTAATACAAATTTTGAACATTTTTAGTGCATGCCAGATTTTTTCTGATTGATTTTTATAGTAATATACTTTTAAATGTCTGCTGTATTTATATATACATATTTTGAATAAATTCAGAGTATACTAAGAATAATTTGGTTGAAAATTAAATGGAATTATAGTAGTTACATGTGCATGTCCTGTAGTCATTCAAATTAAAATTTCAGAGCAGTTTTGATGTAATACTTTTCCTTGTGTAACTAACTATTCTGGAAGATAACAGATTATAGATTCAAAATCAGTGTCAATGTAACATTTGGTTGTCTGAAGTGAAGGTTTATACATCTCTACCATTATGTTTCTATATTTTCCCTAAATCTTGTTATCTATTGTATTTTAGGAGTGTAAAGCTGTTACCCTAGCTGTGCAACCGCGTTTACTTGATATCCTTTCAGAACATTTGTATTATGATGAAATTGCTGTTCCGTTCACACGGATGCAGAATGAATGTAAACAGTTTATATCATCATTAGCTGATGCACATATTGAAGTTGGTAATAGAGTAAACAACAATGTTTTAACAATAGATCAAGCTAACGACCTGGTGAGTATAGAAGTAACTTTCTTAATTCTAGAGCATGAAATAAAGATTAGAAATTGGCCATGTACCACTACAGAAGCCTACTAATATCTTTGGAATGTGTTCTGCGGCTCTGCCTCTTTAGAAATTTTAATTCCTTATACTGAGTTTCTTGAAATTAGAGAACAGAAAACCGGTTAGTACATCTTACTGGAAAACTTGTGAAGTTTTCTCACTTCTCAGTGTATCCTAAGATTGTAGAAGATAGGAAGAGCTGCTTTAGTTTCCTGGGTATTTCTCTTCTTGGTGTAAGATGAAAAGATTTAGACTAGAAGCCAAAGAGTAAAGCAGTTCTATGGCCTCAGGCCCTTGTCTCTATCTTATGCTAGGTTGACTTGGTTCTTGGGGGTCTTCCTTATCTGTAACATAATAAGCATTGGTTAAATGATAGGATTAATTTGGAGTTATTTTAAAGCTTTTCCTCAGTTTACAATAGTTACTGAAGGCTGACATAGCATAGTCTACTTAGGATAATGTTCAGATTTTTAAGTGTAACAATAATGTCTAAGTCTTGAGCATAACTCCAGATGGGCAAGACAAAGAAAGTTACAGTGTAAGTTAGAGGGGATTTGGTTCTTTTGTGATGAGCAAATTGGCATGGTCACTCACATACCTATAATTTAAAATCTTTTATATTTTATTTTGATAGAAATAAGATGTCATGTAACTTTTCCTTTCATAATAAACACAACATTATCCATGTTGTCTGCCATGTCAGTAATTTAAAGGTCTCAAAAGATTAAATTCTTAGCAGGATATGGTGGCAAGTACTACAGTCCCAGCACTCAGGAGGCTGAAGCAGGAAGATGATGTAGAAGCAAGCTTGTGCTATTTGGTGAAACTGTCCCCCTAAAGAAAACAACAAAGAACAAATATCTGTGAAAAATTGTGCTTTTCAATGTTTGCTTACTTTTGTGGTCAATAATTATTAAATTACACCATTTTNTAGGCTGGCCTCAAACTCAGAGATCTGCCAGCTTCTGCCTCCAGAATGCTAGGAATAAAGGCATGTGCCACCACTGCCTGGCCTATCTTTGCTATATAAACCTTTACACAATCTTGATGTACAGAAACTTACTTATATTCAAAAGATAGGAAGAACCCAAATATTAACTGATATAGCTAAAATGTATAGAAAGATTATATTCAAAAGTTAAATGTTGTTTGACAGAATGTTGTTCTGTATGAGAAAACCAGCAAAAAACTTACTTATATTGAGATTTCATTCGTATGAAATAGCTAAAAGAAATCTATTTGTAGCTGGGGTGGGGGTGCGCATCTTTAATCCCAGCACTTGGGAGGCTGAGGCAGGTGGTTCTTTTGAGTTTGAGGTAAGCCTGGTTTTGTGTGTGTGTGTGTGTGTGTGTGTGTATGTACACATACATAAGTAGGTATATATATGTAGGTATGTATGTGTATGTATATATGTGTATGTATGTATGTGCATATACCTCTGTGTGTGTGTGTGTGTGTGTGTTGTGTGTGTGTGTGTGTAGGTAAATATCTATATGTAGGTATGCATGTGCATGTATATATGTGTATGTATGTGCACATACCTCTGTGTGTGTGTGTGTGTGTGTGTAGAAGGGAAATAGGTTTGATAGGACAGGGAAATAAGTGATTGCTAATGGCTATGAGTCATTTTTGGGAGATTTATGAAATCCTTCTCATTGTTGAGAGCCATAATTCTTAATATACTGAAAATTACTGAATTATGTACTTCAAATGAGTTAATTTGTAGTGCAGGAATTTTATATATGTCCTTGTTGCCAGATGGAATATATATATATATATATATATATATATATATATATATATATATATGTATGTATGTATGTATGTATGTATATGTATATGTATATGTATATGTATATGTATATGTATATATATATATATTTTTTTTTGGTTTTTCGAGACAGGGTTTCTCTTTATAGCCCTGGCTGTCCTGGAACTCATTTTGTAGACCAGGCTGGCCTCGAACTCAGAAATCCACCTGCCTCTGCCTCCCGAGTGCTAGGAATTATATTTTAATAAAGTTAAAGTCTTTTTAATGAAGCTTGTAAAGTACCCTATTTCAGCACTCTTGGGCCTTAGACAGTGAATACTGCACTTTGGTTTATGAATGTGTGTGTGTGTGTGTGTTTACTTTTTTTTTTTTTAATTAAAGATTTATTTATTTATTATATGTAAGTACACTGTAGCTGTCTTCAGACACTCCAGAAGAGGGCATCAGATTTCATCACGGATGGTTGTGAGCCACCATGTGGTTGCTGGGATTTGAACTCTGGACCTTCGGAAGAGCAGTTGGTGCTCTTAACCATTGAGCCATCTTGCCAGCCTCTGTGTGTGTTTCTTTTGTTTTTTATCTTTGTTTGTTTGGTTTTCTAAGAAAGGATTTCTCTGTATAGTCTTGGCTGTCCTGGTACTTATTTTGTAGTCCAAGCTGCTTCTGAGTATGTTTGTGGAGTAGAGAAGTAGTTTGAATTTTGATATTCCTCAAGTTAACAATTTGTATTTATAGCTTTCATGTTTTACCAGTTAGGCGAAATATGGTAATTTTATTTCTCTTAAGAGACTGGTGTGTCTTTTCTTTAAAAGTATGTAATGTTACTGTTAAGAAAGTCTAAGCTACACTTTTAGTTGAGTTATTTTAGATATTTATTTAGCTTACTAAATATTAAAACAATACTTGATACTGTGAGACTTTTACAAGGGAGACAGAAAACTGCCATTTAGGAGTGTAGAGTATCTGGGATTATTGTAATTAATGATTTTTCATTTCTTTTTTGTTTTGTTTTGTTTTTTCCTAACTAGGTAACCACTGTTTTTAATGAAGTGACATCAACTTTTGATTTAAATCCTCAAGTGTTACAGCAGTTAGATAGTAAACGGCATCAGGTCCAAATGACAGTTGCAGAGACGAACCAGGAGTGGCAAGTGTTGCAGCTGAGAGTACATACGTTTGCTGCGTGTGCTGTTGTGAGCTTGCAGCAGCTTCCGGAGAAACTAAATCCTATCATAAAACCACTAATGGAAACGATTAAAAAAGAAGAGAATACACTAGTGCAGAACTACGCTGCTCAGTACATAGCTAAGCTTCTTCAGCAGTGTACAACCAGGACACCGAGTCCTAATTCAAAAGTTATTAAGAACCTCTGTAGCTCTCTTTGTGTGGACCCATACCTCACTCCCTGTGTTACATGTCCAGTACCAACACAAAGTGGCCAGGAAAATTCTAAAGGTATATGTCTAAACCTTTTATTTGCATAGAGAAGGAATTGACCATTTAAATTTACCTTGATTGGATTGTAGATATAATTTAAGCACAAATCTGGTTCCGTTTAGAGCTATCTCTCCATTTCTTTTTTTTTTTTTTTTTTAAAGATTTATTTTTATTTATTATATGTAAGTACACTGTAGCTGTCTTCAGGCATTCCAGAAGAGGGCGCCAGATCTCGTTACGGATGGTTGTGAGCCACCATGTGGATGCTGGGATTTGAACTTAGCACCTTCGGAAGAGCAGTCGGGTGCTCTTACCCGCTGAGCCATCTCACCAGCCCTCCATTTCTTATTCTGTATGAAACAAAGCTTGATTATAACAAAATTGTATCAGTTTGTGTATTTGCTAGTCAGCCCTCATATATGCAAATGAGCCATCTATATAAGAAGTGAAAGAGTTGGCTGAAGTCTGTGTTCAGCCTTCCTCAACCTTGAAAGTCATTGCATGACTTATTAACTAGGCTAGAAAAACTAGCTGTATCAAACATTAATAATTTGTTTCATTAATTTATTGCCATATTATGATGTGAGTAGTCTATTTGGTAAATAATATCAAATAAACAAATTTCCTATTTTTATTTTATTTTTAAAGTTTATTTTATGTATGTGAGTATACTGCCACTCTCTTCAGACACACCAGAAAAGGGCATCAGATCCCATTACAGATGGTTGTGAGCCACCATGTGTTTGCTGGGAATTGAACTCAGGACATCTGGTTAAGAGCAGTTAGCGCTCTTAAACTCTAAGCCATCTCTCCAGCCCCAAATTTCCTATTTTTATGTAGAAAACTTATATGGAAAACAATTCTTTCATTTAGATGATCTCAGAGATAAAAATAACATTGGTGTAAGTCACATAACTAAGTTTAAATTGGGATTTTAGAAAGCCCAAATTATTTGAAATGTAATAGACTTACAACTTTCAAAAACAAATGAGAAGGAAGAAAGTTCCTTGTATAATATTAACTAAAGTGTAGTAGGGTCATCATCTTCCTATGCAGTGGAGAACGTTTTCTGAATTCATCATGATTACAAATATTTAATATTTTTTAATGTTTATTCCTGGGCGCTATCATTGCAAGTGCTATTTTTCATTGTTTTTTACTCCATAACTTTCATTGTGTTTAATATAAGTCTTAATTCAAATAGACAATTTGGTTATCATATTATTGTCTAACACAATATCATCCTCTATAAAAATTGAGGTCTCACTGAGTTTATAATAACATTATGTCTCTTTAGGAGCAGGAAGCTTTTACTCACCTATATTTTGATTAAATGGTTTTTTTTTTCCTTTCTAGGATCCAACTCAGAAAAGGATGGAATGCACCATACTGTCACCAAGCACAGGGGGATCATTACACTCTACAGGCATCAGAAAGCAGCGTTTGCTATCACTAGCAGGCGAGGTCCTATCCCCAAAGCACTCAAAGCTCAGATAGCAGATCTACCTGCAGGAAGTAGTGGGACTATCCTGGTTGAACTCGATGAGGTAAGCAGTCCCCGTCCCTTCCCCCTCTTCCCCCGTGAATGCTTTTATTCTTAAGTATTTGGTTTCTAGATTCAGTTGTTAGTTACTACTTGGACTGAGGTAGTAGGCTTACAAGTTTGAGGCCAGACTGGGAGGGAGGGAGGAAGGAGGGTCAGATTAATGTACAAGAGTGCGGAGAGTGTTTCAGGACAGGGGTGCAGGCATAGCCATAGCTCTTACAGTAGCATATTAACAATGGGGTGGCTATTCCTGCTCTTTTGATTGTAAGACATGGGCACTTACCTGGGCTCCATAGTAAACTGTTGGTGCTAAAAAAAGATGTGGTTTTGTAAAATATGGGTCATGGGTAAGTTTTTCATGGTTGCATCTTTGGGGCTGCTGTTTTTTGGGGGCAGAGAACATTTTAAAAATGTCACTGGTGACTGTCTCTAGAAATAGCATATGTCCTTCTATTATTTTATTTCTGTGTTAGACTAAAAAAAAATCTAGTTAGGAGTTTTAGGCCTGTGTGGAATTTATTATTGGAAAATGTTTGCAATGTTCATAAATATATCCAGTAATTGTTTTATTGATTAACAGAAGCACTGCCAATTTTTAGATGGTGACTTTAAAATACTTTTGATTAAAACTGTAATGTATTGTGCTTTTTAAAAAATATTCTTTCGGGGGCTGGTGAGATGGCTCAGCGGGTAAGAGCACCCGACAGCTCTTCCGAAGGTGATAAGTTCAAATCCCAGCAACCACATGGTGGCTCACAACCATCCGTAACGAGATCTGGCTCCCTCTTCTGGAGTGTCTGAGGACAGCTACAGTGTACTTACATAAAATAAAATAAAATCTTTAAAAAAAAAAAATATTCTTTCAAAATTGGATTTTAGGGTCAGAAACCTTACCTGGTACAACGGAGAGGAGCTGAATTTGCCTTGACAACTATAGTGAAGCATTTTGGTGCTGAAATGGCAGTGAAGTTGCCACATCTTTGGGATGCTATGGTTGGCCCATTGAAGTCTATGATTGACCTAAATAATTTTGGTATGTGTTCAGTTTAAATCAGTTCAGGGTTTTTACTGTGTATCTCATACCCTTTTCAAAGAAAGCTGCTTATCTCTTTTTATTCTAGACTAGCATGTAAGCTTTAAAATGGCTGATAATTTTCATGTTATCCTGTATGCTTTCCCCCTATTCTCTGTATATTTAAAAATAGATTTTGACATTCATTATTATTTTAAATCTCTTCAGTTGCTTTAAGTGCAGTATTTGAGTACTTAAAGTCATACCATTTTCAATACAAAAAGCTTTGTTGACATTTGTATATTAGCTGAGGGGGTACTAATTTTCTTTTGTGAACTCTAGGTTCTAAAAATTAGTTACAAAGTGATAGGACTTTTATTTGAATAGATGGAAAGTCCCTCCTGGAAAGAGGTGATGTTCCTGCTCAAGAATTGGTGAATTCCCTGCAAGTGTTTGAAATAGCAGCAGCTTCGATGGACTCTGCACTTCATCCCTTGGTAATTAATATGTGTTGTGCTTTTTCAGATAAAGCAAATTGTTTTGTTGAATAATTTTAATACTTGAAATATACAATTTATATTGCTGCTAAGGGCATTTTTAAAAATGTGGTATAACTAGATTCTTCCTTATGAGACTTGTGAATTGGGTGCAGGAATGAAAACCCAAGTAGAAACTTAAGGAGCATTGTGGAAAGATTTCTGAAGCAAAGGAGAAAGAAAAGTGTAGGCTGTTTAGATCAATAATAATAGGTAGAACTCCACACAAGGAGGAGCTCAGGCAGCAGGACATGTCTTCAGGATAAGCAGAGGTGGAGGAAATCACCTGCTGAGGTGGAAATGGTCAGTGGCCAGGGGGACACTAGTGTATGGCTTTAGTTTTGGGTCGGCTTTTACTATTATACTTCCAACAAAAGTTTTCATACAGGGAAGAGGAAAAGTAGAAGATTATTTGGTTTTAATTAAAAAAAATCTCTGTATCTACATTAGAGAGATGCTCTTTGCCATTTACTGTATTACAACTATCTTTTCTCTGTAATTACATAACATGAAAATAAGTCATACAATTCAATCTGGGAGACAGTGGTTAGGAATAAAACTATGTACATTTACTTCTTAAGAATTTCTGATAGCAGTCTGTTTCCCAGTTTCTTAGAAGACGAGGTAGAAGGATTGCTTGTGTATGGTTGTTTGAGGCCATCCTGGACACCAGCAAGTCCTCTTCTCAAAGAAAGCTTTCCCATCCTCTCTATTATTATTATTATTATTATTATTATTATTATTATTATTATTATTATCCTCTTCTCAAAGAAAGCTTTCCCATCTTCTCTATCATCATCATCATCATCATTATTATTATTATTATTATTATTATTATTATTATCCTCTTCTCAAAGAAAGCTTTCCCATCTTCTCTATCATTATTATTATTATTATTATTATTATTATTATTATTATTATCATCCTCTTCTCAAAGAAAGCTTTCCCATCTTCTCTATCATCATCATTATTATTATTATTATTATTATCATCCTCTTCTCAAAGAAAGCTTTCCCATCTTCTCTATCATCATCATCATTATTATTATTATCCTCTTCTCAAAGAAAGCTTTCCCATCTTCTCTATCATTATTATTATTATTATTATTATTATTATTATTATTATTATTATCCTCTTCTCAAAGAAAGCTTTCCCATCCTCTCTATCATTATTATTATTATTATTATTATTATTATTATTATTATTATTATCCTCTTCTCAAAGAAAGCTTTCCCATCTTCTCTATCATCATCATTATTATTATTATTATTATTATTATTATTATTATTATCCTCTTCTCAAAGAAAGCTTTCCCATCTTCTCTATCATTATTATTATTATTATTATTATTATCATCCTCTTCTCAAAGCTTTCCCATCTTCTCTATCANATTATTATTATTATTATTATTATTATTATTATTATTATTATCCTCTTCTCAAAGAAAGCTTTCCCATCTTCTCTATTATTGTTGTTGTTGTTGTTGTTTAGTTTTGTTTTTTTTTCTGAGACAGGGTTTCTCTGTGTAGCCCTGGCTGATCTGGAACTCACTCTGTAGACCAGGCTCAGAAATCCACCTGCCTCTGCCTCCCCTCCCAATTGCTGGGATCAAAGGTGTGTGCCACCACTACGTGGCTTTTTTTATTAGTAGTAAAGAAAGAACTTCATCTTTATCTCCCTGTACTCAGCTGAAGTGTGCGGCTGGCCTTCACTGTTGAATAAGTATTTGGCTATTATTGGTAGCCTTGATGTACTATGCAATGGACATTTAGCAGTGAACGCTGTTGCAGTCATAATGTTGTGGTAAGCCAGAACTTGGAAATACCTACCAAAAACCAAGGTATGGAGAATAAAATGAGGAACACTGAACTTTTTAAGTATTCCCTAGTAAGTAATGTATTTTTTTTTTCAATTAATTTTAGCTGGTACAGCACTTGCCTCATCTTTATATGTGCCTTCAGTACCCCAGCACTGCAGTGAGGCACATGGCAGCTCGCTGCATAGGTGTCATGAGTAAAATAGCTACCATGGAAACAATGAATATTTTCTTGGAGAAGGTACTTCCTTGGTTGGGAGCAATTGATGACAATGTCAAGCAAGAAGGTGCAATTGAAGCGCTTGCCTGTATCCTTTATTTTGCCAAATCCGAACCGTTTTATTTATTTTATTCAAGAATAATTCAGTTTACTCACTTTAAAATGCACATAATCTGCTTTACTCCAAATGACAACTTTTTATATTTTATTTTGAAGTATTTTACATTTCAATATGAATTAATTATGATTATATTTTTTTATATTTTATGTTAAAATTTCATATAAGAAGTTTAAAGAATTGCTTAAAATAGGTAACTTTTTAACATGCAAAAGTACTTTTATATAATTTTAAACCAGTAACTGATCTGTTTATGTTATTTAATGTTTCCTTAGTATTAAATACTTGGTAGGCTATATTTACCTTAAATGTATATTTTCAAACTTTGTTCATTTTCTTTTTTCCAGGGGAAAATTAATGAAATATATAAGATAATTAAGCTCTGGTTTCTCTTCAGATCATGCAAACTTCTGCCTTTTACTGAAATATAGCAAATCTAGAAATGTGCTCTACCATCTCTTTTAAAGGACATGGCAGCCGTTGTTTATAATCCCATGGGTCAAAGCCAAAAAGGTGGATATGGCCAGATCCGTAGAAAATTCTGGTTCTTCTGGTTCAGAATTTTCACAGTGGCAGAGATTAGGTTTAGTATATCCAGATCATGATTTTTTTTTTCCCCCTTGTTCCGGTCAACCCCGCTCGACCCCGCTCGCTCTGGCCAGCCCCATTCCAGATCATGATTTTTATGCTCCTGGTTGGAAATTGAGAATTAATCTTTGTGTGATACACAAAGATTTGAGTTGTCCCATGGAATCTGACTCCCTCTTCTGACTTTTTCGGGCACAAGGCATGCAAATAAAATACCCAAACAATAAGATTTTTAATAATTACACACACACACACACACACACACACACACACACACACACACACACAGGTTTGTCTGTATATCATGTGCATGCCTAGTACCCATGGAGACTAGAAGAGGACATCAGATCCCCTGGGACTGGAGTCCAGGTGGTTGTGAGCTGTTATGTGGGTTCTGGGTATCAAATCCAGGTCCCTTGGATTGGTCCCACTTTGCCATCTCTTCATCCCCGGCTTTGTTTTTTCAAGGCAGGGTTTCACTGTGTAGTCCTGGAACTCACTGTATTGACCAGGTTGGTCTTGAACTCAGAGATGTGCCTGTCTCTGCCTCCTGAGTGCTGGGATCAGAGGTTTGTGTCACCACTGCCTGACTTTGATTTTATATTTTTAATTGTGATAGTTACATAATGCTTTTAAAAGAGTTCCAACATGTTAGTATTGTTAACAGAAATCATTACATTGAGCCCGGTAGGATGTTGTCCATCTGTAATCCTAGCACTTGAGGTAGTATCAGAAGGACCAAGAGTTAAAGGCCATTCTAGACTTCTATGATAAGCTGTCTCAGAAAATAATAGAAAATAGGGCTGGAGAAATGGCTCAGCAGTTAAGGGCACTGACTGCTCTTCCAAAGGTTCTGAATTCAAATCCCAGCAACCACATGGTGGCTCACAACCATCTGTAATGATATCTGGTACCCTCTTCTGGTGTGTCTGAAGACAGCTACAGTGTACTTACATATAACAATAAATAAAAATTTAAAACAGAAAGAAGAAAGAAAGGAAAGGAAGAGAGAGAGAGAGAGAAAGAAAGAATAGAAAATAAAGTGCTCAGGATATGTTATATACATGTGTGAAAATGTCAAGAAAAAGACTTTTTTAATGTTGAAGTTGCAATCTTTGTATATTAGTACATGAAGATGTATATCAGGGAACTATTTTAAAATTTCCTTGATGACTTACTCAGGTGTTATGGAACAATTGGATGTTGGTATTGTTCCATATATTGTCCTTTTAGTTGTTCCTGTATTGGGAAGAATGAGTGATCAGACAGACAGTGTGAGATTCATGGCTACTCAGTGCTTTGCAACACTGATTAGACTGATGCCACTTGAGGTAAGTAGGAGAGATTGGTGTTCGTGAGTTTAGTGTTTTGTATAACCTCAGAATAGTAACTTGTTATTTTTAAAGATTTATTTTGTGTGTGTGTCAGAGCTGTATGTGCTTGTGATGGAGGTCAGAGGACTGAACTTCGGTCCAGTCCCATCATGAGACCTCAGGCTGATATTCTGTGTTGTGTCTCGGCCACAAGCACAACCCTGCTTTGTTAGTGTAGTTTTTAGGTCTCCACGGGTAAAATTTGTTTTTAAATAATAATAATTGTATGATGATCCAAAGTTAATAATTGTAAATATTTTGGATTTATTTTTTTATGGTACTGGGGATTGAACATAAGCCTTGTACATGGTAGGTAGTGTTCTACCATTTCCCTCCACCTCCTAGCTCAGAAATAGCTATCTCAAGAGTAAGGTTGGCTGAGAAGATGACTAAGTGGCGAAGAGTACTTGCAGCACAAGTGTGAGGACTTGAGTTTGAGTTCCCACCACTCATATAACAAACTATATGTGGCCGGTCTGAAGACAGCTACAGTGTACTTACATATAACAATAAATAAAATTTTAAAACAGACAGAAAGAAGAAACAAAGACATGAAACCTACTTTGCAAATTAAAGCCCTAACTATGTTTTCGTTGTCTAATTCTTCAAGCTCTTTTAATATCTTTTAAAATCTTTAGATTTGTTTACCATCAAGTCTTCACACGACCCCTCTCGCTCCGCTCGACCCCGCTCGCTCCGCTCGACCCCGCTCGCTCCGCTCGACCCCGCTCGCTCCGCTCGACCCCGCTCGCTCCGCTCGACCCCGCTCGCTCCGCTCGCTCCCGCTGGCTCCGCTCACTCCGGCCAGCCCTACTCGCTCCCGGCTGCCCCGTACGGCCCCACTTGTTCCAGCCGGCCCCGTTCGGCCCCGTTCGGCCCGCTAGCTCCGGCCGCTCTGGCCGTCCCTGCTTGCTCCGGCCGTCCCACACTATTTTTAATTATGTTTTTCCACGTGTATGTCTGCTTTTGTAAAACTGCAATTATTTTGATAACATTTCAGGATGGAAGATTTTAGTAACTGGCATGGACTGTCTAGTGAAATCCAGGCTTTTCAGGCAACCTTCTCTTCCCTTACCCCCACACCCACACATAGAACAAGCATTAGTTAATACTTCCTTTTTTTTTTTTTCCCTTAATTATATGTAAGTACACTGTAGCTGTCTTCAGACATTCCAGAAGAGGGCATCAGATTTTGTTACAGATGGTTGTGAGCCACCATGTGGTTGCTGGGATTTGAACTCAGGACCTTCGGAAGAGCAGTCAGCACTCTTAACCACTGAGCCATCTTGCCAGCGCTAGTTAATACTTCTTGAGAGAGGTTCTCACATAGCTGACCTCAAATTCTCTGTGTAGCCGAGCAGGAACTCGAACCCCTTCAACCCCTGAACGCTGTGATTATACAGGTGTATGTAGTTTTATGCAATGCTGGCATTTAACTCGGGGCTTTTTGCATGTTCATCAAGCACTTAACAAATGAGCTATGTATTACTCTCAAGTCTTAATTTTAATACATCTTAAAACCTATTTTAGGCAGGCATTCCAGACCCTCCAAACATGTCAGAAGAATTAATCCAGTTGAAAGCAAAAGAGCGACACTTTTTAGAGCAATTGTTAGATGGGAAGAAGTTAGAAAACTACAAGATCCCAGTACCGATCAATGCCGAGCTCAGGAAATACCAGCAGGTAAGGTTGTAAATGTGACTCAGTAAAGTCTTAGGTTTAGTGGCCTATTTTGATTTATCTAGGTTCATACAAATACGTTTTACAAGAAAAAAAATTCTTATGCTCTGCTTATATTTACATAGATTCCCTTTCTCTACCCAACTTTCTAGGATGGTGTGAACTGGTTAGCCTTTCTCAATAAGTATAAGCTTCATGGAATTCTGTGTGATGACATGGGCTTAGGAAAAACATTACAATCCATCTGCATCCTAGCAGGAGATCATTGTCAGAGGTAATAAAAAACAAAATTTCAATATAAGGGTTCTAAATCCTGATCAATGTAAACAAATGGCTTACTTGTTTGTTTGTTTGTTTTCTTTTGTAAAGGGCCCAGGAATATGCGAGATCAAAATTGGCAGAATGTATGCCACTTCCTTCCTTGGTGGTTTGTCCACCAACATTAACGGGTCATTGGGTAGATGAAGTAGGTAAATTTTGCTCCAGAGAATATCTCAATCCGTTGCATTACACTGGCCCTCCCACTGAAAGGATAAGGTAAGAGCCGTTCATAGTTTACGTTTTGGAAACACAGAATTTATTAAAAGTGAACTGTAGTTGGCTCTATAATTAGACCATAGAAGGTCTATAATTAGACCTTAAGAAAATAGTTAAGAAGGTAATAGTGGGGCTGGTGAGATGGCTCAGCGGGTAAGAGCACCCGACTGTTCTTCCAAAGGTCCCAGTTCAAATCCTAGCAACCACATGGTGGCTTACAACCATCCGTAACGAAATCTGATGCCTTCTTCTGGAGTGTCTGAAGACAGCTACAGTGTACTTTAATTTTTATTTATTTATTATAAAAAAAGAAGGTAACAGTGAAGCTCACCAGAATGAAGGACTTGACCCACTCTCCCACCCGTGGTCGCCGAGGCGAGCAGCAGCCCTGTCCACCCTGGGTGCTCTCTTGAGGACCTTGGGGCCACAGCACCTCTTTTTTCTTTTATCCCATTCTTACATATTTTCTCAGTTTCCTTTTCTACTCCTTTGCTTTCTATCTATGTACTTTTGGTTCATACTAGCTGTCATGGCCACAAGTGTGCACTCAGGATCACCTCCTCAGGTATTGATCCTCAACCTGTGGGTCACAATCTCTTTGTAGTATCAGAAATGTACACTATAATTTATAACAGTAGCAAAATTACAGTTATGAAGTAGCAATGAGATAATTTTATGGTTGAAGTCACCACAACCTTAGGAACTGTATTACAGGGTCACAGCATCAGGAAGGTTGAAAATTACTACGCTAAGATCTACTGTTTGGAGATCAGCATAGGGCCTGAATGAAGCTCACTTGAGTTTGTTAAGTGGACAGAGTGAAGATTTGAATGTAAGCACTTCAAATGTTTACACTCACAATTCCTATTAGTATTCATGCATCTACACATGATAGGAATTCTGCTTGTTAACTACCTAACAGGGAATCAGTTCACTCCCTTGAGAATTTTAAGGGAGGATTTAGAAGCAACTGAAGGACTCTTTCTTGTTTTTCTTTCCCAAATGTAGTTTGTTGAGTTGATCTTTACTTTATTCTAGAGTTGGTGGTAAATGACCTTGGGTAGTCGCCGACCATATTCTCCTATCTACACTACCACACTAAGTAGTTCTTTATTCTTTCATCAGAGATCTCAGTCCTGGACGTGGCTGCTTAATCATATTCAGAGGATATCATCTTGTGACTAGGTCAACCTGGTTCTGATGCTTCATCTTCATCTTTTGATTCGTTTTAGGGATTTAGGATTGATAAGACCCATTTAGCCTGAATGGTAAAGGAATGAATGTGTCCCAAAAGAAGAGATTTTGACAAAGCTCTTGCTAAATTTTGAGTTAGGTGCTCCTCTTTTTTTCTGAGTCACATGTCAGATCTGCATCATAAAGTATGTGGTAGCATTCTTGTTTACAGAGTAAACACAGTGCTCAGTAGCCCTATTGGGACACTTTACAGGTTTACACTATTTAATAGCAGCTGCAGTTACACCATTGAAATTGTATTAAGAAGAGTATGGTGGCTCACATCTTTAGCCTTTAATCCCAGCTTGGGAAGCAGAGGCAGGCTGATCTCTGAGTTCAAGGCCAGCCTGATCTACAAAGTGAGTTCCAGAACAGTCGGTGCTACACAGAATAACCTTGTCTGAAAAAACAAAACCAAACCAAACCAAAAAAAAAAAAAAAAAAAGCAAAATAAAATGGTATTAAGAAATTAATAATTCCTGTTTTCTTTCCTTATTTTCTTTAAAGGTTGCAACATCAAGTAAAAAGGCACAATCTGATAGTAGCCTCATATGATGTTGTGAGGAATGACATAGACTTTTTTAGGTAAGAATTCAAATGTACTTTAGAAAAATTTAGTATTGATAGGTGGTAGATTGGGAGGGTATGCTAGGATAATGTGGGTGCTGAGTATGAACAGTATACTGACAACATGTATGAAAATGTCAGCCAAACTGTCACTTTTTACAGTGGATGCATGCTATTTTGATTTTAAAAACTTAGTTGGGAGAAAGCACAAAAGAGATTTTTATACTGGTGGAACATGATGTTTTGCTCTGGATTGCAGCTGTGTATATAATATACCTTATAGAATTCATATATTCATTCATATCAGAATTGTAGCTTTGTCTTCATGTATTTATTTCCATGAAATACTTCTAGCAAGAGAAAAGAAAAAAGAAAAATTGATATTGAAGTTGAGAATACTTAATTTTTCCACTTCTACGATTGTTCCTATAATGTCTGATATGTAGGAAAAGATAAATAACATTTATTTATTTCTTTTTCCTTAGAAATATTAAATTTAACTACTGTATTCTTGATGAAGGCCATGTCATAAAAAATGGAAAAACCAAGTTGTCCAAAGCAGTAAAACAGCTGACTGCTAATTATAGAATTATTCTTTCTGGAACGCCAATCCAGGTAATTATTTACAGTTCTTCCTATTTAAAAACAAAAATAATAAACTTGCCAGGTGGCATAGCATTTAGTAGTAAATTACGGAGTCTTTTAGTTTATAAAGACGACAAAAGTAGTTAAATTGTCTTTGTAAAGGCTCCTTTGGTGTGTGGCAGGGGCATGCAGGTTTGGTTATGTCTGTTTTTGTTTTGAGACAATGTAGCCCTAGCTGGTCTGAAATCCTAGCTGGTTTTAAATTCATTGAATTTCCCCTGCCTCTGCTTCCTGAATGCTGGGATTACAGAAACACATGATCACACCTGGCCTTTCATAAGTAATCTTTTTTTTTTTTTTTTTCCTTCTTGGTTTTCGAGCCAGGGTCTCTTTATGTAGCCCTGGTTATCCTAGAACTAGCTCTGTAGATAATGCTGGCCTCAGACTCACAGAGATCTACTTGCCTATGCCTCCCAAGTGTTGGGATTAAAGGCATGCATCACCACTGCCTGGCCATAATTAATCAGATTATTAGATTAATTATATTTATATTTATATTAATATATTATATTTATATTAGATTTAATTTTATGTGTATGAGTGTTTTGCCTGTGTACTGTGAATAAGGAGATCACAGAGACCAGAAGAGAGTGTCACATTCCATAGAACTGGAATTGTTGTTACTATGTTGGGAACTGAATCTGGGTCCTCTGTAAGAGCAGCAACTCTTTCTTAACTCCTTTCAAGGTGTCCCATCTCCTTTGCCATTATATAGTTGAGACTAGCCCAGAACACACTACAGATCAAGCTATAGATCAAGCTCACAGGTTTGCTTGCCTGTTAAATAGGTCAAGTTTTATTAAAGGTTATACTTACATTCTAATTTTTAGGTTATTTTAATAACACTTGTTTGATGTTTAAAACAGATTTTCTACTTCAGTAGTGACAATTCTACTTCAGTAGTTACCTAGAAATCTGATTTAGCAGTGAAAATAGAACCATCTTACAAATGAATATCACACAGTAGAGGTGTGAAAATTTCAGCAAATGTTCATATCTTGCCTGGATAGCCAGTCACCTTTGCTAGGAAGATTACTTTATTCTCCAATTAATGGGACCATATTTTCTAGCTCTAAAAATGAATTTTTTTTTCAAGGCAGGATTTTTCTGTGTAGTAGTATAACTGCTCTCAAATTACTTTTACCTACCTCGGCTTCCCACGTGCTGAGATACAGGAGCGGGCCACATGTACATGGAGCACATGTACATGGAGCACAACCCTTTGGAGCACATGTACATGGAAGCACAACCCTTTGACCCCAGCACTTCTGAGGCAGGGGCAGGCAGGTCTTTGTAAGTTTGAGGCCAGCCTGATCTACACAGGTAGTTCCACAACAGCCAGGGCTGTAAAGAAACTCTGTCTCAATAAAAATAGAAAGTAAGAAAAATCCCAGCACTTGGGAGGCAGAGGCAGGTGGATTTCTGAGTTCAAGGACAGCCAGAGCTACACAGAGAAACCCTGTCTCGAAAAAAAAACAAAGAAAAAGAAAAAGGGAGTTCTGAGGCTTACAGTCATAGCTAGTTTAGTAAGCACTGCATATTTTAATCATTAAAGGTAAGTTTTCTTTTAAAGATTTTTCTAAACTTACTAGAAGTTCTGTGGGCTGTGTGTGTTTGTGTGTGTAAAAATGTGTTATTGCCGGGTGTGGTGGCAGACGCCTTTAATCCCAGCACTTGGGAGGCAGAGGCAGGCGGATTTCTGAGTTCGAGGCCAGCCTGGTCTACAGAGTGAGTTCCAGGACAGCCAGGGCTACACAGAGAAACCCTGTCTGGAAAAAACAAAAACAAACAAAGTGTGTTTTTGTTTCGTCAGGGATCAAACCCAGGGCTGCAACAATGTCAAGCGAGTGTTCAGTTCTGCGTTAGCCCCATTCCAAAGTTGGCTTTGGTATGTGTCCATTTTAAAGTGCACTAAGGGGGGGATCAGAGAGACTTAGATTTGATTACATCATCATCATCATCATCATTGTTAATTATTAGAGACAGAGTTTCTCTGTGTATCCCTGGATGTCCTGGAGTTCACTATGTTAACCAGGTAGACCTTGAATTTACAGAGATCCACCTACCTCTGCCTCCCAAGTGCTGGGATTAAAGGTGCATGCCCTATTTAACTACTTGTACTTGATTGAGACATCAGAAGGTTTGACGATTTGTCCAATTAAAAAGCCATCTCTTTTCTCTTCCTCCACTTTAGTTTTGAAGCGGTCAGGTGGGTTTCTGCTCTGCAGAGTTTTAGTGGGACTAGAAGGGTTAGAGAGCAGCTGAGTGTGCTGAGCCAGATCCTGTGCTGCTGAGGTTTCTGAAGATCCAGCTCTACTAGGAAATGATACTTTCCAAAATGAAGAAAAGATAATTGATGATTCTTTTTCTGTTCAGAACAATGTTTTGGAGTTGTGGTCATTATTTGATTTCCTTATGCCTGGATTTTTGGGTACTGAACGCCAGTTTGCTGCTCGATATGGAAAACCTATATTAGCGAGTAGGGATGCACGAAGCTCCAGTCGAGAACAAGAAGCAGGTAAGGAAGAATTACACAAAGTCCTCGTGGTCAGGAGTATGATGTGTCACAGGCATTCAAAGCTGTGCTCTCCTTGTTGACAGGTGTTCTCGCAATGGACGCACTGCACCGCCAAGTCCTGCCATTCCTGCTCAGAAGAATGAAAGAAGATGTTTTACAGGATCTTCCACCTAAAATTATCCAAGACTATTACTGTACCCTCAGCCCTCTCCAGGTTAGGGATGTAGTCATTGTAGTTGCTGATAGAAGACTATTACTGTACCCTTAGCCCTCTCCAGGTTAGGGATGCAGTCATTGCAGTTGCTGATAGAAGACTATTACTGTACCCTCAGCCCTCTCCAGGTTAGGCATGCAGTCATTGCAGTTGCTGATAGAATACTATTACTGTACCCTCAGCCCTCTCCAGATTAGGGGTATAGTCATTGTAGTTGCTGATAGAGTTCTGTTAGCAGGACAGCCTTTTATCAGATGTCCATCAATAATTAGGTTCTCCAGTTTATGTGGTAACTTTCTGGACATAAATCCTTAAATCTTGCTGTGAATGGTAAAGTATAAACATGAGCTACATCTCACTCTAGTGGAGGAGTCTAGAGCCTTTCCTCCAAAGGGACAGCATACTTTCTCTAAAGGTAGTGATCTATGTTCTATAGATTAAAATATAGACCAATGCTCTTCTCCCCTCCAAGTGTTAAGGGCGTAATCCTTTGGAATCTGGCCCTAAACTACCAAGTAACGCCCCCACCCACCCACCCCCACTTACTCATTAAGATATTTCACTTAAAGAAAGCACTATGACTTCTCTTGAGCTGTTTTTAAGTGAAATAAGACTTACTTGAACACAGGTCATAGAGGAGGCGACAGTTGATCCGTATTGGAATTAAGACTATCTGACTGATGGACAGGTGCCATCAGCAACATGACTGCTTACAACAGGGTGACTTACATCCCTGGCAGAGTATTTTGGGATAATGTAGGACTTTAACACACAAAGTGGTATCTGATTCCATGATATAAATCGTTTATCTTTAGAATTTTTATTTTGTATTTTCAAACCACTGGTAACTGAAACTACAAGAAGCAAAAAGGGGCAGAGAGGATGCCAATGTTAACAAAAGCCCTTATTAAGGCCAAAATCTGCTTGTGAGTAGTATGACAGTGTGATAGATGTTACGTACTCCCTGTTTTTGAAAATACAGCAAAAGTGAGAAGCAACTTGCCTAATAACACTGTTTGAGTTCAGTATAAAATCTTGATCTTTGGGATGTTATTGTACTTGAAATATTAGTTGTTTTCTATCAGTCTTCCAAATACATTTTAACCCATTTCTGACTTTATACGCAGAGACTGTTAGAAGAGAGTTTTATTGTGGGCTTTTCTTGTACTCTCTTCATAGAAGCCATTTCTGTTAGACATTTCGCATGGTTAGTTTATATATTCTGTCTCAGTATTGTTTGGTTTGGCAAGGTCATACACATCAAAGACTCATAGAATTATCCCAAATCTAACCTTATCCTCTTCTGGTATATGTTAGTGTAGTACCCGTTAGCCAGCACTGATCTATTCGCCTTGGATTTATATAAGGACAGGAGCTTTGGTTCTCTGTGCTTTAATATCTGAGCTACAGAGTGAATTCCAGGACAGCCAGAGCTACAGAGAGAGGCTGTCTCAGAAAAAAAAAGAAAAAGAAAACAACTTCTTGAAAGGAATGTCTTATGAGTAATGGGATACTTTTTGCCCTTTGGGGAGGGAATGGTGATAATATTTTAGTAATATAGTACTACAATATAGGCAAATACCACATCTAAATATTCTGGAGGAAGAGAACTCCAGAGGGAAATGACATTTTGCCTTTGGTTAGCATTTATGGATTTTTATTCTGTGAGTTTTGTTCTTCCATCCTTAATATATATTTTTTTTCTTTTGCATTATGTTAGTACAAGGTAATGCAAATTAGCAGTAACACTCTTTTAAAATCTAGTCTCAGAAGGGATTGGTAGGTTTTTGGTTTTGTTTTTTAATAGACTTGTGTTAAAAATAGATTTTTCTCATTTACTTGTAATGGGTCTGACTCCCTTTTGTTGATAATTTATTTTCCTAAATGGAGGAAAATTTTAGTGTTTGTGTGTGTAATACTTTGCAGCTGAACGTAACACATTAATTTTTCATTTTTTTCCTGTAAATGTCATTTTAAAGGAACTTACAGATGGAGTGAATTATCTCTAATATCAACAATGAGGTAGTGGTGTCTTAGTTTGCTTTATTTATAAAGGCTGGTTTAAATTACTGTTCATGCTGCATGTGTGCAGCACACACACACACACACACACACACACACACAACACACACCTTTTCTTAGATGGATATTAACTGTTTTCCTGGGATAATTTCACAGGTTCAGCTTTATGAAGATTTTGCTAAGTCGCGTGCCAAATGTGATGTTGATGAAACCGTGTCTTCAGCTGCACTTTCAGAAGAAACTGAAAAACCAAAACTTAAAGCTACAGGTCATGTATTCCAGGTAGAGGTCATAGACTACTTTTAAGAATTAAAGAATGTGGCCAGTCGTGGTAGCGCACACCTTTAATTCCAGCACTTGGGAGGCAGAGGCAGGTGAATTTATGAGTTCGAGGCCAGCCTGGTCTACAGAGTGAGTTCCAGGACAGCCAGGACTATACAGAGAAATCTTGTCTCGAAAAACAAAACAAAACAAACAAACAAACAAAAAGAATTAAAGAATGTTTTTTAGTGGGGGCTGTTTTTATATAAAAGACTAAAGTGCATATTCCTCTTTTTTTCAACACTGAAAACAACATGAAAAATATCCGAGTGCCCATTTACTCTTTCCTAGTTTTGTTTGTCTGTGAGAGGAAGCCTTGAAAAGCTCGGGCTAGCTGCACGGTCTCCATGCAGACTGTCTTCAAATCCCCTGGTGTTGCCTCCAGCTAATGTTAATATTAGCGATGGAAAAATGCTTTTAATATCTACCTTTTACAGAATGTAGCACACATTTGTGTTAAATGAAAAGAGGGCTTAGAATGAAGGATCTTCCATTTCAGGAAGTAATGAAGTAACTGCAGTGCAGTGTGGGTGCACATCTGTATGTGCTCGTCTGTAGCTGACAGTAGCTCCCCCCTCCCCCTTTTCTTTTTTGTTTGTCAAGACAGAGTTTCTCTGTGTAGCCCTTGGCTGTCTTGGAATTTACTTTGTAGACCAGGCTGGCCTCAAATTCAGATATCTGCTTGCCCCTGCCTACCAAGTGCTGGGATTAAAGGCGTGTGCCACCCACCCGGCTAGTATCTTCTGGATGGCTCCCGACATTGCATAATGAGGGACTCCTATTGAGCCTCAAAGCTTGCTGTTCAGGCTTCTTTGGTTAGGGCCTCCCTAGTGTCCTTCCACCATGCACTGCAATTCCAGGCATTCCCGTGTTCACTCAGATTTCTTTTCCCTTTAACGTAGGTTCTAGGGATCTGAGCTCTGGGCCCCATGCTTAGGGCAAATGGTTTATGGGCTGAGCCATCTTGCGCTGAACTGGGTCTTGAACACTGAGTAGGAATTTTCTAGATAAATGGACTGGGGAGGAAAGGATACAAAATTATAGACACTTGAGCTATGAAAGTGCACTTACACAGCTGTTTTCCCCTTTAAAGGCGTTACAGTATTTACGTAAGCTCTGCAACCATCCAGCACTGGTCTTAACCCCTCAGCACCCAGAATTCAAGAGCACTACTGAAAAACTGGCCGCTCAGACTTCTTCTCTTCATGATATTCAACATGCCCCTAAGCTCTCAGCCTTGAAACAGGTACGTATGTCTTTTAATGATAAAATAATCTTCCTAATGTATAATATTAGAACACGTTGCTTTTCCAAAAGACTATTGATGTGTATTTCTAAATTTGGCTTACAATTTTTTATAGCTTTTTAAAAAAAATGACGTACCACTTTAACTGTGCAATTCTGACATTATGTCACAGTTTTGTAGAGCAGTCACTGTCATAGTCACTGAGTACTCTGCAATCCACAGCCATTGCCTCCTGAGCACTCACTGACCACCGGCCCCTTACAGTGCTAAACCTGCTGCTTTCTACGACTTCCCTCTTACGTCAGCTGGCTCAGCTAAAGGGAGTCAATCAGTGCTGTGATTTTGACTGGCCTTTTAAATTAATATATATATATATAATTTATGGAGGCGGGGTTTCACTATGTAGCCCTGGCTGGCTTGTAATTTACTGTGTGGCTCAGGTTGGCCTCAAACTCACCGATCTGCCTGCTTCTCTCAGTATTAAGATTAAAGATATGCAGGCCGGGCGTGGTGGCGCACGCCTTTAATCCCAGCACTCGGGAGGCAGAGGCAGGCGGATTTCTGAGTTCGAGGCCAGCCTGGTCTACAAAGTGAGTTCCAGGACAGCCAGGGCTATACAGAGAAACCCTGTCTCAAAAAACCCCCCAAAAGAAAAAAAAAAAAATTAAAGATATGCATCACTATACATGCTCCCTCATTTAAAGAAGTAATTTCATAGCTTTTGTTTGAGACATCTGTGTCACTGCCTTGAATTAACATTAACGGAAGGGGAAGCAAGCTGGGTGGTCAGTTTTAGCCCTAAGTACTAATGGACTGATATAGGTTACAAATCCATAAATACACTTAATATTTTTTTTCTATAGAAATACTAGCATGTGTGGTAGCAAATACTTGTTGTCGGCTTCTGTTGAATGAAAGTGTCATGCTTTCTTCCCTAAGCTGCTGTTGGACTGTGGTTTGGGAAATGGCAGTTCTTCAGAGAGCGGCACGGAGTCTGTTGTGGCCCAGCACAGAATACTGATCTTCTGTCAGCTTAAAAGCATGCTTGATATAGTAGAACATGATCTGCTCAAGCCTCACCTGCCCTCTGTCACTTACTTGAGACTCGATGGCAGCATCCCTCCTGGACAGCGGCATTCCATTGTTTCCCGGTGAGTAGCTCCCCTGCTCAGCTGCCATGGCAAGAGTCTATCGGTTATTACTCAGGAAGGTGTTTACCTCCAGTCAGGTTTGCTTTGGGTAAATACCTGCAGCTGTGTTACTGGGTGATCCAGGCCCAGTAAACTTCCTTTATTCCAGAACTACAGAAGGACTGTGGGGACACTAGTGATTGTATTAGGAAGGCATAACGTTAGGAGTCAGACTGGAAGCAAATGGGCAGCTTAGCTAAAGCCTGTGTCCTACCTACTGTTTCTCTGCTAAAGCCTGTGTCCTACCTACTGTTTCTCTGCTAAAACCCGTGTCCTACCTACTGTTTCTCTGCTAAAACCCGTGTCCTACCTACTGTTTCTCTGCTAAAACCTGTGTCCTACCTACTGTTTCTCTGCTAAAACCTGTGTCCTACCTACTGTTTCTCTGCTAAAGCCTGTGTCCTACCTACTGTTTCTCTGCTAAAACCTGTGTCCTACCTACTGTTTCTCTGCTAAAACCAAGCAGTAAACCAGCTCATCTAGAAGCAAAATGCAAATTCCCAGGTTCAGTTCTAATCCCAGGTTCAGTTTCAAACCTCAAATTCTCTTCTAATGTATTCTTTTAGGCAGGGTCTCCTCAAACTCAGAGCTATCAGTAAGGCTAGTCTTTATAGCCAAATTACTGCAGGCATTTGTCTCCACCTTCCATGGCTTGAATTAAACGGCCGTGTGACACTCAGGTAGGTTGTGGAGATTGAACTCCAGCACTTTTCTGTAAGTGCTTTACCTACTAAGCCATCTCCCCAGCTCTTGTTGTTTGTCTTAATGTCTGCTCTGAGAATCTGTAAAGTTTGAATTTTGATTTCCCTGATAGATAGTAATGTTATTTGGTTTGTTCTCTTTCCTGTATTTAGGGGCCCATTTTATTGATTGGGTTGGTATTTAGTTTGTGTTCATTGTGTATTCTACATATTAATCCTCTAAGGTTAGCAAAGACTCCCCTCCCCCATTCTGTAAGCTGTCTCTTCATTTGATTGTGTTCCTTTGACATACAAGGGTTTTTTTGGTTTTGTTTTGTTTTTGTTTTTGTTTTTTTAATCACATCTAATACTGTTTCTTAGTTCCTGGCATTATTTCTTGGATTCCTTTTTAGGAAGTCCTTGACCTTGTCTATATCCCAAATTAGTTTCCCTAATTTTGCCTCTTATACTTGGGAAATTTCAGTTCTTATTAAAGTCTGATCATTTAGAATTGTTTCTTTTATCCAGGATGACAGGACCTAGGTGTGGAGATCAGTTTTCCCAACACCATCAGTGAGCGAGGCCTGTCTTTACTGCAGTGGGGGTTCCGGGCACTTTGCTGAGGTTGAGGTGGCCACGTTAGTGGATGTTTGGGTCCTTTGTTCCACTGCATGGTGTTCAGTGTCTGTGTCCGTGAAACATGCTGCTTCCTGTGGCTTAGAAACCAGCTCTTGTGACAACTCTCAGGGTCTCCTTTGCTCAGGGGGTCATTGCTTACTCCAGGTCTTCTGTAGTTCATAGGAATAGGACTCTTCCCCATTTTTTGTGAAGTTATTGAAGTTGTTTTGTTGTTTGAGACAAGGTTTGATTATGTAGCCTTGGCTGGTCTAGAACTCACTCTACCCTCAAACTCCAGAGTCCTACCTGACTCTGCTTCTGCGTGCTGGGATTAAAGACAGGTGCCACCATGCCCAGCTTGTTGAAATATCGTTTTATATTCTTATCATATTCATACCTTCCTCATTTCATACCTTCCCATTTCACTCCATCCTACTTTTTACCCTTATTTAGTGTTTATTTTTGCCCCAGTGAGCCCTGTCAGTATTGCCTGTACACTCAGTGAGTGGTAAAGGTTGCGACGTGTACATTGAATTTGTAGGTTGCTTTTGGTAGTACAGCCCTTTTGTAGAGTCCTTTAATCCCCTAAGTAAGGTCTTCTAAGACTGTCTTTTGCTTTCTCAGCATGTCTATTACTGATTTTGTAGAAATGCTACCGATTTTGAATGTAGATTTTTAAATTGTTTCTTTGCTTAAAAGTTTGTGAGATTTAAGAGTTTTATGATGGAATTGTGGGTGTGCATGCACGTGTGTGTGTGTGTGTGTGTGTGTGTGTGTGTGTGTGTGTGTGTGTGTATGTGTATGTGTTCAGTCTCTCATTGAACCTGGAGCTCACCATTGAGGCTAGACTTTCCAGGTCCACACCAAGCACTGTAACCACCACGCTGTCTTCCAGCCTAAGATCAAGATAAAATTCAGTCATCTATTAAAAACCAGCTAACCACAACCTCTGACTTTCTTCCTCTTTGCATCCCTTTGTTTCCTTCTCTTGTCTCACTGCTCTTCAAGCACCATATTGATTATAGTGAAGAACTTGGACCCTTTTCTATTCCAGGTTTTAGAAAAAATGGTCTGAGCTTTCTTCCATTAAGTCTGTCATATACAGCCTTTATTACATTGAGATATGTTCCTTTTATCCCTTGTTTTTCTCTGAGTTTATCTTGAAGGGACTGAGGATTTTGTCCAGCCCCTGCACCTATTGAAGTAATTGTTTGCCCTCTGAGTCCATTCTATAATGATTTGCATCCACTGTTAGCATATGGTAAGCCAGCCCCTGGGATGAAGCCAACCTGACCATCATCTTTTTCCAATGTTACTTAATTTGACTTGCAAGTATTTTATTGATAATTTTTGTATCTTATGTTCATCATAGGGAATGTAATTTTTTGTTATTAACTGTTTTGATATCAGTAACACTAGCTTTTAGAAAGGTTGAAGTCTTTGCTTTTTGCTGTGAACTGTCTGGATGAATGCTGGTGTTGCTTCTCACTGAGTGACTCATAGAATTCAGTGAAGCCGGCTAGACCTGGGCTCTTCTAACTGTGAAATATTTCAGTAGATTGTCTAGAAATATATCCATTCCTTTTATTTATTGATTGATTGATTGGTTTTTTTCAAGACAGGGTTTCTCTGTGTAGCCCTGGCTGTCCTGGAACTCACTTTGTAGACCAGGCTGGCCTCGAACTCAGAAATCCGCCTGCCTCTGCCTCCCGAGTGCTGGGATTAAAGGTGTGCGCCACCACTGCCTGGCTCCAATCCATTTAATTTCTTAATTACAGTAGTTGTTAAGGTATATCCTAATCTGAATTTTGTGGCTCTCATTCTGTTGAAAGTTCTTTAGCTTTCTGTTATAGTCTGGCTGTTTGATGTTCCTGTGTATCTTTTCAGAGAACCTTTTTTTTTTTTTTTTTTACTATTTCTTTTTCTTTTAGATTTTTTTAAAAAAATTAATTTCTTTTTTTTGGTTGTTTTTTTTGTTTTTTGTTTTTGTTTGTTTGTTTGTTTTTTCGAGACAGGGTTTCTCTGTGTAGACCTGGCTGTCCTGGAACTCACTCTGTAGACCAGGCTGGCCTAGAACTCAGAAATTCGCCTGCCTCTGCCTCCCGAGTGCTGGGATTAAAGGCATGCGCCATCACGCCCGGCCAAAAATTTAATTTCTTACCTTTCTTTTTTTCTGTGGACTTAGGGTTTAAGGGCACAACTAGTGTGTGTGTGTGTGTGTGTGTGTGTGTGTGTGTGTGTGTGTGTGTGTGTGTGTCGGTGAGAGGACAACTCTGGAGTCAGTTCTGTCCTTCCACCATGCCATTACTTGTTGAGCTGTTACACAGGCTCTGGATTTTTTTTTCTTTTTCGAGACAGGGTTTCTCTGTATAGCCCTAGCTGTCCTGGAACTCACTTTGTAGACCAGGCTGGCCTGGAACTCAGAAATCCGCTTGCCTCTGCCTCCCGAGTGCTGGGATTAAAGGCGTGCAGCTCACTGTGAGCAGTTACACTCCTCAGCTATTAGGCCTAGCCCTCAGCTGCTACAAGAAAACAGGCTGAGTAAGTCACGAGGAGCAAGCCCAGAAGTTAGAAAGTAGCACCCGTCATGGCTTCAGCTCCTGCCCTGAGTTCCCTGGATGGTGGGCTGTGATATAACTGTTAGAACTCTTATAACTCAGAGTGCTAAGCTGGAATAAAACCCTTTCCTCCTCAGGGTGCTTTTGATCATAGTATTTTATCACAGCAGTAGAAACCCTAAGACAGGTTTTTAAAGTAGCATGTTTCATTTTAATAAAGGATGCTAACTCTGGTTTTGTTATCTGTGTGTAGGTTTAACAACGACCCATCCATTGATGTTCTTCTACTCACAACTCATGTTGGTGGCTTGGGCCTTAACTTGACTGGAGCCGACACTGTGGTGTTTGTGGAGCATGACTGGAACCCTATGCGAGATCTACAGGCCATGGACCGGGCCCATCGTATTGGCCAGGTGAGTCATCTGACAGTGCTCTAAATGCTAGACAGAAACTTGAGAAGAGCAGGAAGACTGGGTTCCAGTGCCCATTCACCTCAGTGAGATGGCTTCCACCACCACCGTCTAGCATGGCTACAAAAGCCTGGGTCACTGTCTATATGTTGTATTAGGATGCTCTGTAATTCCTGGAAACATTTTTAGGGTTGTGGGAACAGACAAAACTCCAGTCAGATATAAGGTAATAGAAAGGGCTGACTTGACAACCTGAGTTTATCAGTTTGCATTATGGTTCAATTGTTTTTCTTATTTAGAAACGTGTGGTTAATGTCTACCGGTTGATAACCAGAGGAACACTAGAAGAAAAGATAATGGGCTTGCAGAAATTCAAGATGAACATTGCAAATACTGTTATTAGCCAAGAAAACTCTAGCTTACAGAGTATGGGCACTGATCAGCTTCTTGACCTGTTCACTCTAGATAAGGTAAAGACTTACTTCTCTTTAATCAGTCCTGGGGTTGTCTGTGGTGACTGAGAGTGTGGGCACTCTGAAGTGTGTGTGTCCAGGCTGCTATAGCAGTCTTCTGTGATTAGTAAGTAAATACAGGCTGAGAACACTGGCTGTTCTTCAGTTCCCAGCACCCATATGGCAGCTCACCACTGTAACTCCTCTTGCTGCTCCTCTCATACAGACGCTCAGGCAGAATACCCAAGTACATAGAGTGCAGGGCCCTGAAGGCTGAGGCTGGCATGAGATCCTGAAGCTGAAGTGATAAAATGGTTGAGAGCTGCTCATTGTGGGAGCTCGAGCCCTCTACAACTGCTGAGCCATCTCTCCAGCCTCCAACACTTCATACTTTTTAAAATTACACTTATTTTATTGTGTTTGGGGTGTGTGTGTCAAAGTGTATATCTAGGGGTTGGTGCCTGTCATCCACCATCTGGCTCCTGAGGCCCCAGCTGGAGTTATTATTGTGGGGGACCAAACTACTAATCTATTAGCTAACCTGCTAATCTATTAGCTAACCTGCCATCAGAAGTGTTGTACCACATCAGAGCATGGTGGCTAAGGCCTGTGATTCCAGCACTCTGGAAGCTGAGGCAGAAAGGGTCAGCCTGGGCCTATCTTACCTCATCCCTCCCTTGTGTGCCTGTTCTCATCTTATTTAGTGGTTGACTGAGAAAACTCTCTCAGACTATCCTTGAACTTGCAGTATAGCTGAAAATGACCTTGAACTCCTTACACAGCCTGCCTCCCCTGTGTGTGCCTGGGTTTGTGCTGTACTGGGGTCCAACACAGAACTTACTGAGCGGTGGCACTCACTCTGTCCCTGAGCTTCTCCCTATCTGGTTTCCTGTTTCTAGTGTTGGAGATTGAACTCAGGGATTCAACCACTGAGCTATATCTAGCCTTTGACCTTTGATATTTCTGAATTAAACTGAGTGTGGTAGCACACATCTCTAATTCCAGCACTGGGGAGGCAGAGGCAGGTGGATATCTGAGTTCTAGGACAGCCAGGGCTATATTGAGACCATGTCTCAAACAAAACAGAAAACTCACTTTATCTTCCAATGTTGTATTAGGATGGAAAAGCAGAAAAGGCTGACAGCTCCACTTCTGGAAAAGCAAGCATGAAATCAGTTCTTGAAAACCTGAGTGATCTCTGGGACTCCGAGCAGTATGACTCAGAGTACAACCTGGAGACCTTCATGCGCTCTCTCGAGTGACTGCTGAGTGCTGGGTGAAACTGCTGCTAGCTCAGTTACCTTCTGCTGATATTCAGCAGACTAAGTCTATGCGAACTTTAACTGAAACTACTCAGCTTAGTGCTGGCTCTTGCTTCATTGGGGAACAAGTTATTCTCAAGTATTTGCACTGTATTAAATACAATGTTAATGTGAAAAGGTTTAAATTTTACATGCTGAATAGCTGCAGACAGGAAGCAGCCAGGTTTCCATGTGCTACCAGGAGGTGCTTCTGCAGGGACAGCCTCCTTCCTCTACAGTCACCTCCTCCACGATGAGACCCACCAGTGCTGTGGTGTTTGTATGCATTTGTGTTCTTTAAAATAATATTGGTTTTATAATTGATTACAAATAGGGCTTCTTTTGTATAAAAGCCTTAATGAGCCATACTTTTCAGAATTTCAGAGTGACTTTACTATAACCCTAGGACATGAAAATGTTAAGCAATGAATTGAACCAGGCCCTGTGGCAACCTTTGTATATTTAATGCAGATGCATATGGCGGTTTTCAAATCCTTTAACATCATTTTGTTCACTTTTAAAGTGAACTAAATAATAAATGCAGGTACTGGTATTTAAGGCTACAGTAACATCCTGTTAGAGGGTGGGTTTCTGTTTATATCTAATGGCTAGGATATAGCCAGATTCAAAGAACATATATGTACTCAGTAAGTTTCAATCATATATATATATATATATATATATATGTATGTATATGTATTTTTTTTTTTTTGTAACTATGAACACACAGTTTTCCAGACATAGATTTTACACTGCTTAAATCCTGAACCCTGTGGTAAAGACTGTTTACTGTAGCAGGGCATGCCTGACATGCGGGGAGGAACGTTCTTTATACACAGCACGTGAGGATACGCGCATCTTTATGGCAGTGTCCACCCTACACTGGAAAATGTGTCTGGCTTTGGCACTAAAATCATGTAGTTCTACCAGACAGCAATAATAATTGAGCAGAGAGCTAATGAGCTAGTGTTAGAACAGCTCAATGGTGAGGGTGGACAGCTGTATATAGATATGCATGTATGTGTATGTATATATAATTTTATAACTTTCCCACATAAATTAATACATGCCCGTGTATACACATATGTGGAATATATTTGTATATATGTATGTACAGGTAATAAATATCCCTAAGGTTTGTGTCTGGTCCTACACCTAGGCATCGACTTAAAAACCATCAGACCTCAATTGTACAATAACAAGAGTTTTGTTTAAAATAATTAAAGTTCCACAGCACTTAGATATGAAGTTTGTCACACTTGAGTAGCCTTGACAACCATCCTGTAATCCTGAACCTAGCATTCCACAAGAGAATAAACATCAAATTGTAAAGTCTGTGCAAATGTGTGTTGTTTACAGTAAAGACTGACAAGCAGCTCAGATGCACAGGTTGTTGGAAGCCACACCTTTTGTATGTAAGGTTTATATTCAAATATAGAGGACCAAAAGGAAAACTCCAGATTTCATGTAGAAGATGCAATGTACTTGTATGCTTTCATAAGCTATTTATTTGCTATTTCTGTATCTTCTAAAAGCAGGAAGCGGTTTTCTCATTGAAGAAATAGTAAAGGACAGAAGAATTCACACCATATATTAGTGTTTTGTTTTTATCCTCACTTGAAAAGTCAGAACTAGAAGGCAGGTAAAGTCTACATGTTTAATCAGAAAGTGCATGCACGTACTGGCAAACTAGTTCTCAAAGAGAAAGTATCTTGTCCTTTTTGCAAGGAACAGTGACATTTTTAAAAACCTTTTGTTGTAATATGTAAAGCCACACATTCTAGTTTCCCAACAAAGGAAGGCACGTGACCCAGAACATGGTGCCTGCCCATCTGGCAGTGGGGAACAGGACTAAGGCAGAGCATGCATGTAACCCCGTTACCAGCCGTGTGGGGGTGATGGTGCACTAGTTATGTGCTTAAAATGTGTGGATTTTGGAGCTCAAATAAACAAATAGTTACCTTTAGGGTTAATCACACATTAATTATTTCTTGTAGGAAAGCCTAAGATTCGAGGTTCTGGGTCTAACATTGCAAAATCCTAGACTTTGAGCAGAGCTGGTTACTTGATAACTGGCAACTGATGGGGAAGGGCCTCCATTGAGTCGTTTTATAATTTATAATGTAAGTATTCCAGTGGAGCCATCTGAAGGTGCCACAGTGTAGCACCACACCCCTTGAATGTACCTGATCTCAGAACCAAGCCAGGTCAGGCACCTTAGTTTTTGCAGAGAGCATGACCATTTAAGTGGCACAATTGAAACTAAGAACATAATAGAGGTAGGCATGGCGGCACATGCCTTTAATCCCAGTACAACAAACCAGCAAAAGAGAACTTGCAGGGAGAGCAAACTCTGTCAGATGCCTATGCTGAGTTTTGCCCACCAACCCAGCCTTGTATCTTCTTCAGACCTCAATTTCCCAGGACCCTCTGGTACTGGGGGGACTAAGTGACATTAAATGCAGGGATGTCTGTAATCAAATGTCAGAAAATTCAGTGTGAATCAATAAAAACTTGAGTTTTGCTACCAATCAGTTGAGAATGTTTGCTTGTCACACTAAGCATTATCACCAACCTAAAAAGAGGTCCAACCTTTCTCTCTTTAGAGAGAAACCACCTTCTGAGCTGGAGGGATGGGTCAGTGGATGAAAGAGCTCGCCACCAAGCCTAACACTCTGCAGTTCCCTCCCTGCACACCTTTAGCAAGTGCAGTGTAGCTACAGACACCTGCAGCCTCACGTCAGTCTCTCCCAAGGCAGCCCGCATTGGATCTCACAGGCTGGCCTCGTGGCCTTGTGGCTGATCCAACTACTAGCCAGACCTGCCAAGGCTTCGGTCATGTTCGTACTACATCAAAACTCTACAAGTATTGGCTCTTGCCCACCTCTGACTGCACTCTGCCCCTGCCCTTGTTTAATCTCAAATCAAGCCAGTGTATTCTCTGTTGTACCTCAACATAAAACCAGAAGACAAAAAGATTCGGGGAGGAGTGAAAGTAGGGAAACACCTGATCAAAGATGTTTCAGGGGCTGGAGATGGTTCGGTGGTTAAGAGAGCTGTCTGCTCTTCTGGAGGTCATGAGTTCAATTTTCTGCAACCACACGGTGGCTCACAACCACCTGTAACTGGATCTGATGCCCTCTTCTGGTGTGTCAGTGACAGGATGTTCATAAATAAATCTTTTTTAAAAAGGACATCTCTCAAAGGAGAGGTGTTGAATAGGTAAGTAGAGCCCAAAAAGGAAAAGTCAGGACTGAAATTCAGTGTGGAAGATGGTATTTTAAGGTAAGAAGCTTCAAGATCATCTGCAGAAATGCTACGATCCAGCGCCATTGATTAGGAAAAAGCTAACAGCCAGTGAGTCGTCCTGGATCTCAACAGTGATTGCAAAAAAAACTAGAACATCTGTAAGGAGTTCTCTGACTGAAGACTAAGGCAGTACCTACATGCACATTCCTACATGCACATTCATGGCTCCTTTGACTGCATGTACCAATGGGAAAAGCATGGCATGGTTTCATTAATTCAGGAAAACCTTCCAGTGAAAACTACTGTTTGTGAAAGGGGGGAGATACGTTAATAGTAAAGGATTTGGTTAATGACAAGTCACAGGTGATTGGTAAAACATGTTGCATCAAACCTGGACAGAAACACAAAAACAAAGGGGCAACAGGTTTCACATCTCTCAGAAGCAATAGACCAGAAGAAAAACTGGAGTTGCATGTAGATCATGTGGATATTTAATGTGTTTTATTTGGCATAGCAATCTGGATATGCCCAACAATTCTAGAATACAGTCCTTAGATGAGCGTGTTGGAAATTGACCCAGACTGACTGACCATATGCTGAAGAAGAATGCAATCCCTCACATTTCAAGAAACTGAAATTATCCATGTCCACTTCTTTGCCAATTCAATATATTTCAGGTTTTAGCCATCATTGTAAAACAATAGAAAGGATAAAAATGGGGCGCAAGAGGTGGTTCTTTTAGAGGACTCAAGTTCATATCCTACCACCCATAAGATAGCTCACAACCATCTCTAACCCCAGCCCCTGGGGATTCAGCACCCTCTTCTGGTCCCCTTAAACATCAACCACATGTATGGTGCACACATATTCACAAAACACCCACATGTAAATTAAAAAAAAAAAAAAAAAAAAAGGAATGGCTGCACATCCCTGAAATCCCAGCACTTAGGAAGCTGAGGCAGAGGAATTCTGGCTTTGCAGAAAGCTTGAGGCCATCTTAGGCTACATGAAATCCTTCCTCAGAAAACAACAAAAGACCTTATAGTGGTAAACAAAGTCATAGTCTATGTAGATCCTCAGAGTCTACAATAGTATTAAGCTAGGCAGCTTTTAGGAGTTTAATGGGAGATGTCAATATTCAAAGTGTTTCGGAATACTGGCAATGAGAATTTAATTTTTTAATATTTCAAATGTAACTACCAGAATCCATAAGACATCTTACAAAGTATGTGAAAATATACGTTGACCTTATAGGACAACAAAAAAATGACCTTGAGAAATGGAGATATACCATGTTCATGGATTAGATACATAACTTTGGGGCTGGGCATATAGCTCAAAGTATGCTCAAGATCCTGAGTTTAATCTCCAGTGCTAGTCACTAGAGTGTTCAGAAAAAATGCCATTAGAATTCCAAGTATGTATAGATTCAAAGCAATTATATTCAAATTCCCAGTAGGACTTTTTTTAAAGAGCTGATTGTAAAGCTCAGAAGGCAGAGGGAGACTTGAAAGACTTTTCATACCCTAGAGGAAGAATGCTGCAGAGGGGCCTAAAAGAAGCTTGGACAGGCAGGCAGACACCAAAATAACAAAAAGCAAGAAGAAAAGCTGGATTGCTGCATGCCCAAGTCAGAACACTCACTGCAGAGCTCAGCAACCAGGAGCAAAGAACTGGCACAAAAAAGACCCATGGGGAAGAGAGGCGCCTTGGTCATGCAGACTTTATATGCCCCAGTACAGGGGAACGCCAGGGCCAAGATGTAGGAGTGGGTGAGTAGGGGAGCAGGGCGGGGGATGGGGGAGGGTATAGGGGACTTTTGGGATAACATTTGAAATGTAAATGAAGAAAAGATCTAATAAAAATGGGGGGGGGGAAAGAACCATGGGGGGAGGCAGAGATAGGCAGATTTCTGAGTTTGAGGCCAGCCCGGTCTACGAAGCGAGTTCCAGGTCAGCCAGGGCTACACAGAGAAACCCTGTCTCCAAAAACAAACAAACAAAAAATACCCATGGGGTGATCCGGTGGCTGACTGCAAATATACTCTGCTTATTGCTTGGGTTTTCTTCAATGGAGAAGAGATAGTCTCCAAAACTCGGGTCTATATGCTTTAAAAATATCTATAGATACACGTGTGTGTGTGTGTGTGTGTGTGTGTATGATGTCGTGCGAAGGAAGCTCTGGCTTTCATTCCCAGCATGGTGGCAAATGCCTGTGCTCCTTGGCTACCTACTGAGTTAGAAGTCAGCCTGGGCTACATGAGACTCTGACTCCAAAGTATGTGTGTGTGGGTGTGTGTATATATATATATATATATATATATATATATATATATATAGTGATCCTGTGTTGAACATGGTTTCTTAGACATGACATTTGTGACATCTCCAGGGCAGCCAAGGCAGGAGCTTGAGGAGAAACTGCAGGGTCTAGTTTTACACACACACACACACACAACCCTACTTACCTACCTACCTTACTAGCTTGGTCCTAGGCTCCCTGGCAGCTAGTTTTACAGCCCAGGCCCACCTGCGTAGGGATGTTATTGCCCACAGTGGACTGGGCCCTGCTTCTACAAGTAACAACCAAGAAAATGCCCAACAGACATACACACTGGCTAGTCTAATGGAGGCTGTGCTTCAGTTAAGGTTCCCTCTTTTCAGGTGTGACAGATTGACAAGATTAGCCAATACAACTTCCTTTGCAATATCCTCTATTAACCAGTAAACCCTTTATAAACCCGGAAAGTGGGCTGTGTGAACCCAAGCTTAAAGCTGGTCGGTCAGAAGCTGACTCTAGTAGCATCTGGTATCTTAAACTTGGGAATATGGAAGTAGCCTTGTGGGCTGGCTGGGCTCTCAACCTGTGGAAGCTGATGCTATCTCTAAGCAGGCAGTTGAGTGGCAGAACTGAATTGAAGAAGCTCCTAGCTGTGGCCACTGCAGGCTACCACACACCTGATGTCAGGAGCAGCTTGGGTTTTAGATTGTGGGGGACATGCCTATCATCCCAATAGTTTGGAGGTTGGAGCCGGAGTTGTTGCATGCTCAAAGCTAGTCTGGGCTACATGGCTCGTACCAGACCAGCCAGGGTTAAGACCCTGTCCTAAAAGAATTAATGCACACAAAAGGCTAAGGAGTACGCAAAAACATGCTCTTCAGCTTTTGATGAAGACCTACACAAGGCTCCTTTTTTTAAAAAAAGCGGGGTGCTCACTGGTGATGGATGCTTCTGGAAAGCATCCCCTCCGCCCCCCTCCACCGTCCCCAACAGTCGGGGCCAATGCTGACCAGCTGCCTGCCGCCCACCAGCCCATCAGAGCTGAAGGACCAAACCCAGAAGTTTCTGTCTCAAAGACACCTTCGCATACTTCTTCCCGCTTCGAGTGGCAGGCAGGGCAGCACATCAGAACCTTTTTCTAGTGCGGGTGTCCAAGGCAAATGGGCACCCTGAAGAGAGGACTCAATTTGTTCCTTAACGTGTGGCTGTTGGTAAAGCAGACTTCCAAGGGGGCCCGCCTTGGAGCGGTGCTACGGGGTCCACGGCTGCAAGCGGCCCACAGACACGGCCACTCGTGGAGAACTTGAGTGGCCGTGGCTGTAGCCACTCAAGGTAAGGCCAGCGCTCTTACCTGCAGGGTTGGGACCCGAGAATCCAAGCCCGCGACCGTCTGGGACACGTGGAGGCTGACTTGGGCTGAGGGGTGGGCGGGGCCACGTGGGGGCGGCAACCAGACAGAGAGGCCCCGCCTCCCGAGACGCCCTTCCGGTCCCCTTCCCTCCCTTACCCTCCCCATCCCGAACTGCATAAAGGACCATGAGTGATGGGGGTGGGGAGCCCAGAGCACTACAGTCCCGCGTGCTCGACCCCAGGCCTTAGTCTGCAACTGAACTGCCCTGTGTTGGGTTCCGCATCCTTTTCCCAGAGAAAGCGTGCAGCAAAACCAGAATGCATACCAATTTTTCTAAAGCCCCATTTTCTGAAAAACACTTAGAAGTTGGTATCCTTGTGAAAACATAAGATACTTACCCTTTCACAACAGTTCTGGTTAAGGAATTAGGCCTCAAATGGCAACGGACTGGCAATGAAAACATAAGGCTTCGGGGTGTGTGTGTGTGTGTGTGTGTGTGTGTGTGTGTGTGTGTGTGTGTGTGTGAATAGCTCAGGGGCAGGCCTCAAATTTACCTTGCCTGAGGCTTAGAAGGCCACCAACAGCACAAAAAAAGTCGTTACCGCCCGCCCCCCACCCCATGTGTATCACCTGGACCCACAAGTGCCTTTCTGTTTCAAATTTCCTTGTGCATTTGGAAGTGTGGGCTCTGAGAGAGTGAACTCTGGTGGAAAATGTGAGCTGTTTGAAGACCTGGGGTTTTTGTTTAGTATGGAGCAAGTCAGAATTTCCTGATGGAAAGTAAATAGACGGAGATAGTCCTTAGCAAAAGATGACACGTGTCAGTGCTTCGTACAACTAGATTTAATAAGTTGTTATTACAGAAAAAAAGTCCAAACTACAAAGTTTAAGCAGTTAAGCGGTAGCTGCGAGCGCTCCACGCACGTTCAGTCACAGTAGCAAATCCGTACAAGCAGTGGTTAGTCCAAGCCCCAGGGCAGAAGCCGAGGAAGGGTTACCAGCAAAAAACAATCCAAGAGAACAGGTAGGAAAAGATACAGTACATTTAAAATTAGTTGTTAGTTGAAAATTAACTACAGAGATCTGAGCTGTGAACATCTAAAATCATGTCCATCATTGCCACGGCGAAAATACAAACACCTAATACTTTATACCCCCAACAGCACTAATGTCCAGGAGCAGGCATTCCCATGAGCACCCAATGAACTACTGTAATCTTACAAAGTCAGCATCCCTGGATCCACTTCCTGATCCACTCTGGGGTATAAAGTCAACGGTATCAATTATAAAATACTCTGGTGGGATGGAAACTATGGCAGCTGAGTTTGACAAGTTTGGATATTAGAAAAGAAAAGAGAAATGTTAGCAGACACAGCATACAAAGCAGTGAGAGAGGATTGTCCATACACATAAGCCAGTTTTAACAAAAAGACACTTTTTTTGTTATCACTAATCTGTGACTAACCTTTCATTCAAACCTTGCAAGCTGAGATGTCACAATACTCAAAATATCTAGGTAGGCGCTTTACCCAGTTAAATGCCACTTTGTTGCAAATATAATAGATAAAATGAAAACTAGCAGTTATTTGCTAATTGCATAAATGCAGTACACTGCATTAGCCCATGCCTCACTAACAAGCGATAAAACACAAGATATAGGCAGAGACCTACGCATAATCTATACCACTAAACAATAATTTCCCCAATTTCTCCTGTTCCTAATCATTTATTTGTAGTTAATGTAAAATTCCAACCAATAGGACCCAATTTGAGTTAAAATTTTACATCACAACTTGATCTAATCTATATATTATTTACAAAACTGAATACATAGAGCGAACCCAAGAGCCACCTCCGGACACACACTTATCCGTTATTGATTAACCTCTCTCCACTTCAACAGAACTAGAAGAGGCCACCAACAACTAGCAGAAATGCACCATCTATGTAGAGCAAGTCCCTGGATGTTCTGTTTACACAACACCAGCTCTGCAGTAACTGCAGTAACTGCCTTGGCAACAGCTGCCTTCCACAGTGCATTCCAGGGTCGGGTGGGGGTTTGGGGGGATTGGGGAAGCAGCAGCAGGAAGGCAGACAGATCATGCAGAGAGTGGCCCAATGTCACCCCAAGGAAAGGCAAACAAGGGAACAGATGGGGAGTGAGAAAGACACAGCTAACACATAAACAGTGGTGACCCTGTGCTTCCCCAGGCCTGCTGCCAGCCCTTCCTGGGGACATGTCAGGCAAGGCATTCAAGTCCTGCCACATACAAGGTGGGGTCTTCTCACACATGTTACCACTGTGCATGTGAGTGAAAGATCTGGGGAGGGGAAGGCACCAGCTCATACACTGATAGCAGTTGGTGGTGGATTCTCTCTCTCCTCTCTCTCTCTCTCTCTCTCTCTCTCTCTCTCTCTCTCTCTCTCACACACACACACACACACACACACACACACACACACGTTTTAGGGAAAGCACTGGACACTGCTGGCCGAGCTTGGCTTCACACCCAATGCTATTTCAGGAGGGGTGACTTTGTTATCTGGCCACAGATTTGGCTGCTTGGCTGCATCTGGTGTTGTATAAACCCACTGTGACATCCTTAGAGACCTGTACTGTGACATCCCTAGTCTTACACTGAACACTGTAATAAAGGAAAAGGCTTGTTGAGATCTCGCACGTTCTGCTCATTCTGTCGTTTTATTATCCAATTGTCCGTTACAGTCCCAGTCACTTTACAGAACCAACCGTTTCCACCCTTGTCATATTGTAAACCACATCGGCAAGTTAATACATAAAGCTTTGCATTTCAAAAAACTAGACACTTTAGTAACAATATTACAAAGGTTTTAGCTTCAAAAATAACTGAAATGAAAAAAATAAACCTTTAAAGAATTAGCATCATAAAATTAATTTATTCCAAGTAAAAATACAAAATAATATTATGACGTTGACCAGATATGAAAGTCCCTCCCAGAAACAACTCTAGTAATGATTGAGAAAGCACTCCTTAAAGAAAATACGAAATAAAATGAAAAATATGTAAATATGTTTAATTTTTTTCTTAGCAAAAAATCTTTCTAAAAATAACAATGAAAATTTGTCTCAGTACAAAGGCTACGTTACTATTGAAAAAATACCAGCATGAGGAAAAGGTACATATTTGACAGTAGAAAATGAGTTCTGTGAGTCACAATGTCTAAAGTCTGCAATGAAAATAAATCTGCAATAAAGATTTATGCCTTTTTTCTTCTTTTTTTTCTATTTTTTATACAAACAGTACAAACAGTATTGCACGTGACAACAAAGAGGTTAGTTACAGAAAATCCACGAGCTCGAGTGTCCCATCATAATTACGGCCTTCAGAAAATCCACGAGCTCCAGTGTCCCATCAAGGAAAGGCCACAGCAGGACCTGTGTTACCCAGGGGGGCTTCCCAGTCAAGTTGCAGGGCAGAACACCTCTGTGTTTTTTTAAAAAATAATTTTTTTGAAGGACCCTCTCTTTTAATATAACATTAAGAACTTGGGGGGGGGGCACATTTATTTACAAAACAAAAGGGAACATGTTATAATTTAATAAACTAAAAAAGTTCTCTTTAAAAAAATACAAACAGAAGAGCTCTTTCACAGTCCTGGCCAGTCACACGATCAACACTTGATTATAAATATACAAATTAAGGGAAAGCAGTTTCCTAAGTCACCTAAGTCACAGCCCTCAGCACCAAGTGGAGTCTCTCTGACAACCTGGTCTCTGCGACACTGTGGCCTTCGCCTTAGCTTACGTTGCGCAGTCTTCTGGCTCCTCTAGAGCTCAGGGTTACTTTAGTACATGAAAGAGGGGTACTTCTTCCAAACATTTGCATGTTTCACATAATTAGGTAGATTTCTGTAGGTTAGATATGATCTTTAATATTATAGTTATAAAGCTCTAACTTCTTCATTTTTCAAAAAACACAAATAAGCATGAAAAAAATAAAGTTACCCATCTGTTAAATCATTTTCTTGCAGAATTAAATTAATATATATTTTCTGAATAAACTTACTTAGAAAATATCATTTTCTTTCCTATATTTCAAAATTGAGGTATTGCAAAAGATCATGTCAGTCAGAAAGCATGCCTTTTTCCTTAAAAACAAACAAGCGAAAATCATCAGCCAACTTTTGAAAACGTTCTAGAATATAAAAAGTAGTAGTGCGTAACAAAATTTCCCATACAGATGAAAACAAAGTAAAACACAAACATAGAAAAAGGCAGCAAAGCAAAGCACGGCACATCTGCACAGCACATCTGCACGGCACATCTGCACGGCACATCTGCACGGCACATCTGCACGGCACATCCGGGCTGCAGAAAAGCAGTATTAGCAAAAGCCCCGAGGGAACCGAAGGGGACGGCTCTCATAAGCATCTTTTAATTCAGTAAAAAACTATTTTTTTTTTTTGAAAACAAACTGTAGCTAGAGAGCCAGTATTCACAACTAAACACTGGAGAGAAAAAGACAAAAAAAAAAGAACAAACTATAACAAAACCATACAACACTAAACTTCAAGACAGAACAAGGACATCACAGCACAAAAGACACATTGACTTCTGTCTACTCTGCAGTGCCACATCCAGTCAGATTGTCCCCAGAATTCAAAACAAAGGAAGAAGGGTTTAAAAAGCGTTACAGAGGTTTGCAATCACCACGTGTGTCTCCATTACTCTCTGCAGCCCAGGAGTGAATACTAAAAGGTCCGTGCTAGCACAAGCAGGGCTTCACTCTATTCAAGCTATACAGGATACATCCAGGGAACTAAACAGTGACTGTCTCACAGAAGGCCCCGTCTGCGTAGGCCGTCTCGCTTAGTGCAGACATTTCTTTAGCATCACCCTTACGTGGCCTCCTTAGCTATGTGCCTCCGTGTCAGTCTGCCGACTTATTCTAGATACTGTGTGTGTTCTTAGTGTTTGTAAGCTAAGATGAGCTCTTTGGCTTTCTGGACAAGGTCTGAAGCTGTGTGAAGTGGTGCAGGCACCAGGAGGTCCTAACTCAGAGCTCACGTGACTACACCAGGAGGTCCTAACTCAGAGCTCACGTGACTACACCAGGAGGTCCTAACTCAGAGCTCACGTGACTACACCAGTTATGAATGGTCAGGCTCATTCATGGCTGACACAGAGGCTTCAAACAGTTACGTTTGATCACAGTTAGACACAATCACTTTACTATAGAAAATAAATTGCACAATATGTAACAGAGCACCGCAGTACTTCATCTCCCCCCCACAGGGTTGCTGGAAGAGCATCCTACACTAGGTTGTCTATTGGTTGTAATAATAATGGTCATCCTGTTACGGGTTCTCGCTGTCCACGGGCGGTCCACCCACTGAGGCATGCCTTCTTCCCACAGATTACCAAGTCTTTGAATGAAAAAGAAATCCTTTTTAAAAAATGAGTATTTTATAGCTTATATAGATTCTTAATTTGTGCACTGTGGGAAGGTTTTATACTAGACATTGGATATAAAATTTATTGCATGCAGCAACCGCATTAAGTAAACATGCAGTCAGGAACGGCGGCCTCCGACGGCTCTCTCTGGTCTCATATAATCCCCCTCCGGCAGCTGGCTCTATCCCTAAACCACAAAAGTGTGTTGTTGGGTTCTTGTTTTTAGTTTTAATTGATACCTTATCCTGAATAGAGTATTATGGTATCAACAATACCATTTTAATAGCAGCAAAAGCTATTGCAGCATAAATTTACATAACACTAAAAGATCTAACCCAAATCCTCAGCAAAACAAAAATCAAACATGAAGGAAAATGAAAGACCCAGCTTGTGAGGTATCCATACACATCAAAGTACAGAGCAACTACAGGCTTATTTTCATTAAGGGCTACCCTTATTCTACGTGACCCCACTATTGAGTGCTGATTGTAAAGTGTTTGCTACAATGGCCTCTACGTACATGTGTGGCCTTTGGTAAGTCTTGTCCTAGGGGTGACTCTCTAAGTCTCTGAAAATAAGCACGTGCTCCAGTTCAAGGCCAATCAGAGCGACGACCACACAACATCAAACACAGAGTCACAGACGTCAACCTGACGGCTGCGGATGAGAATGGCAGTCTACGGAACTGTGGAGGTGACAGACAGATCAGGTCTAAGAAATCAAGGTACCAAGCAGACAAGGTGTGAGTCAAAGGTGCAAATGGGTACCGATACACACTCTGCGATTCTGCATTATACTGGACGCTGAGTTCAGTAATATGACTGTAAATGATAATAATAATAATAAAAAGACCCATTTCTTCTTTAAAAATCAAGAACAAATGCACAGATTTCCAGAACACCGTGAGCCCTGAGGCAGTGCCCTCTTCCTCCTTGTGATCTACTCCAGTACTTGTAGCTGTGGCGGCCTGGGGCTCAGCTCCAGCGGAAAGGGACGTGCCGGGGGCGGTCGCCTCCCTCCTTTACCAGCGGTTTGTGGAACTCTCGGCCGGCTCGGGAGTGGATGCTAGCCCAGCAGTATTCACAGTAGTACTGCAGACAGGTGACGTTGGCACAGAAGAATGGGGCGAACTTCCCACCGCAGCGTGTGCCCTGACACTCGTCACACATCTGATCATCCAGCACATACGGCTTCACTTCCACCTGGACCCAAAGAGGAGAGACAGGAAACAGGGGTCAACAGGGCTTCCCTTAGTGATGGCCTCGAGTCTGCTCATTTGAAGCTGTGTGGGCTCCACTGGCTATCTGACTTGTAAAGGGCACAACCCCCCCCCCCACACACACACACAGCTGTACACCCATAGAGGGGACTGTGGGGCTACATCTGACCTTGTGCAGGACAAAGAACACTCCAGAGAGAAAATACTTCAAAGGCCACCAGCTTGAAAAAGACATCCATGTAAGTGACATCTGCTAGAAGCAAGCCTGATGGGGAGGTGGCAGGCTAAAGGGAGGCTTTGGGCTTCTGTTGTGATGGCAAGGCTTTTCAAACAGTCCTGATGCTATTCTGGACCCCACAGACTGCAGGAGTCCTGGGGACAAGGGGACAAGGGGCCATGCTGAGGCGACCCTGCAGAAGCAGGCTTCTTACTCACTTGGAAGTGCTCTACTATCTTACTCTCTCCATCACAGGAAACTAGAACAGAAGCTTATCGCGGCTCTTTAGGGAATATTTAATAGACCAAATGAAGCCAAGCTACAGCACATGAAAGCCTTTCAGAACCAAAGAAGAGAGCCGGGTGTGGTGGCACACGCCTTTAATCCCAGCACTTGGGAGGCAGAGGCAGGTGGATTTCTGAGTTCGAGGCCAGCCTGGTCTACAGAATGAGTTCCAGGACAGCCAGGGCTACACAGAGAAACCCTGTCTCGAAAAAACAAAAACAAAAACAAAAAAACAAAACAAAACCAAAGAAGAAAACACCTGCTTCCCTGTACCTCTTTCCAGAGCCTAGAAGAAAGACTGACTTGTAAGCTTCTGTGTCTTGCACATCAGGAGGAATAAGCAGGGAGTCCGATCAAGTCCCCCCTGCACCTGTGCTGGAGCCAGCCCCAGGGGAAGAGTGACCTGGGTGCTAGAGTTCAGTCTTGCAAGATGGCTCAACTGTCTGGCCCCAGAAGCCTCTGTGAGGGCAGGAGCCAGGGAGCTCACCAAGGGTGTGGAAGAGGGGAGGCAGGCAGGGGCGGGCAGGGGGGGGGGCGGTGGCTAGCATAGAGGCTGGCAATTACCACAGTGCTCCTCTAGTAGGCTAACTGCTTGCCGTGAGCTCCAGTGTACAGGTCTGGCTAGCAAGGCATGTTTAGTTGGAGGGCTGTCATGAGAAGACTCACACCTTTGATCACCCAAGGGGAAATATCTTTACTGCTGCCCGCCCCTCCCCCAGCAGAGAACTGCGTGATTGAGGAGACTAAAACAATTCCTCCTCCTCCTCCTCATGTCTGCATTAGCAGTCACGCCTGCCTGGGCTCAGAGCCAGGCCATGCCAGAAACCTGCTCCTCTCCTCTGTACACGGGGAGAACAAGAACTACTTCCCAGAGTCCCTGTAAGGAGGCCGTGAAGTGGATCCCCCAGGGCTCCCACACAGGAGGCTCAGCCGCAGTTCCGGGCTTCCTGAGGCCATCACACTCTGTGCTTGGATGGGCTTAGTGTGCGTGTCCACATCTGCCACCGCGATCTCTGTTTTCTCTGGTCTAGTTCTCTCACATATATGTGCCGTCTTAATATTCCCTCACAAAGGCCTCCTCCTTGGGCAAAAGGTTCTGCACTGCCCATGGGGCTGAGTCCAGCTACCTCAGAGAAACAGTTGCTTCCTGTCTTCAGTGGTCTCAGTGGGAGCCAGTCTGTAGTCACAGGCTCCCTCTCTAGGGACTTCCCTAGCAGACTCTAACTGAAGACTGGCTTCAAACTCGAGGTCTCCAGGGCTCAGCCACCTCCCACGCTGGTCTCCCTTGCCTCTGTCCAACTGAAAAGCTGCCTTGCGCCTGCTGTCAGCACTCTGAAGGATCACAGCCAGTGACATACAGACACACAACAACTATTTTCTTCTCTCTCTCTCATAAAATCAACGTGTGTGTGTGTGTGTGTGTGTGTGTGTGTGTGTGTGTGCGCGCGTGCGGTATATGCTATATACGCTCTTGTGTGTTCAGATGCATTGCCCAAGAATATGCAGGAAAGCTCGAGGAGAAGGTGGGGGTTCTGTTCCCCGCTTTATTCCTTTGACACAGGTCTCTCCCTGAACCTGAGCCCTATAAGCAGTCAGCAAGCTCAGGGAACCTCCTGTCCTCTCTCCTCCACCCAGTGAGAGGAGTACAGAATTATATTCCTGCAGAGATCCAAACTAAGGCCCTCACACTCGCACATCAGACACTTTACTTAATGCGACATCTCCCAAGCCAAGCACGTTTTCCTTGATTTTGTGGTGGTTTGAATGAGAAAGGCTTCCAGGAGTTCATCTTTGTGTGCTCAGTCCCTGGCCAATGAACTGTTTTGGAAGGACTAGGAGGTGTGTCCTTGTGAGGAAGTGTATCCTTGCTAGAGGAGGTGTGTCACTGCAATGGGTCTTGAGGTTTTAAAAGCACAGACAGAGTTCCAGGACAGCCAGGGCTACACAGAGAAACCTTGTCTTGAAAAAAACAAAAACAAAAAAGCCCAGACAGGCCCAGTGTCTCTCTCTGTCTGCTGCTTGCAGATCAGGATGCGAAGCTCTCAGCTACTGCTCCAGGGCTATGCCTGTTTACTTGCCACCATGATGATCATGGACTGGCCCTCTAAACTCTAAGCATACTCCCAGTTAAATGCTTTGTTTTTATAAGAGCTGCCTTGGTCATGGTGTCTCCTCACAAGAATAGAACTAAGGCAGCAGCAGCTGGTTTGCTGTTTTGAGTCAGGGTCTCACTATGTAGTGCTAGCTGGTCTAGAACTTGCCATGTAGACCAGTATGGCCTCAAGCTCACAGCCTCAGAATGCTGGGATTAAAGGTGTGAGCCACCATGTCTGAAATCAACAATCTTAACTTGTACAATTCAGTGCTGCTGACACCTTGACACCATGTGAAAACATTACCTAAGGTTACAAAGTGCTTTTGACAGCACAACTGGAAATTATGTACGCACTTTCTACATGTTTATCTATTCTGGAAAGTCTACAGAAATGGGTTACATATGTGAGATCTGCTTCATCTGGCTTTATCATGTTTGAGCTTTTCTGTATGCACAGAGCTCCAGACTCACCTGAGTACCACACCATCCCCACTGTACCACTGACTATGTGGTATTCCACTGCACGTTTTAACTGACTCCAACATTCTGTTTGCTCATCTGTTGGGGACACTAGGTTGTTCCTAATCTGCTGTGATTGGTCTGCTTGGAGAGTGCATGCATGCACATCTGTGAGAGCACAGACATCTGTAAGGGCATGCACATCTTTGAGAGCACAGACATTTGTGAGGGCACAGACATCTGTGAGAGCATGCACATCTGTGAGAGCACGCACATCTGTATGCACATCTGTGAGAGCATGCACATCTGTGAGAACAGCTGTTTCCAGTGTTTTAGGGTAGATGCTTAGGGAAGAACTTAGGCAGACAGATAGCATCTGATTTTAACTTAAAAAAAAAACTAAAAAAAAAAACTTATGCGTGTTAGTTATAGATGTCTATGTGTGTGCATGTATGTGTGTACACGTCTCTTGGTAAAACTGGAAGCTATCAAGTCTCAGTAATTCTCCTGTCTCTGCCTTCCTTGGAGCTGGAATTACAGGCATTTGTGTGTAAGTGTATTACAGGTGCTGGGGTTCAAACTGGTCCTCGTGACTGTAAGACAAGAGCTCTAAACTGCTGAGCCATCTCCAGATATTCAATTTTTTAGTTTCTGAGGAACTCCCAAGTTCTTTTCCACCGCAGATATAAACTATTTTGCACTTCAACTCACAAAATAGCAGGGTGCCAATTTCTACATATGTGACAATAATTCAGGTTCCCTTTGAGTGTTATAACCATCCTGGTGGGGAAGATGTAGACTGTGGACTCTCCATGGCTATAATTGGTATTTATTTAATAACCAAGGATAGTTAACTTCTTTTCATCTGCTCGTTGATGGTGCTTGGCCCAGGGAGTGGCACTATTTGGAGGTGTGGCTATGTTGGAGTAGGTGTGTCATCATGGGTGTGGTCTTTAATACCCTAGTCCTAGCTGTCTGGAAGCCAATATGAAGCTAGCAGCCTTCAGATGAAGATGTAGAACTCTCAGCTCCTCCTGTATCATGCCTGCCTGGATGGTGCCATGATCCTGCCTTGATGATTCTGAACCTCTGAACTTGTAAGCCAGTCCCAAATAAATGTCCTTTATAAGACTTGCTTTGGTCATGGTGTCTGTTCACAGCAGTAAAACCCTAAGACGTGCTCATTATTCATTTATTTTAGGGTGTGTGATCCATCTTCCTCAGTGTTCTTGGGACAGTGAAAGGCTGGTATGCATCAGTACCCCAACCCCAAGCATGGCCATGTACCTGTCCTCTATGGAGAAAGGCCTATTCAAATCTGTTGTCTTTCTGTCGCTGAGTTGGAGAGTTCTTTATATATTCTGGAATCAGCCTGGACAATGTCTGTTCTACCCTGTAAGTTGCCTTTTCGTGTTTGGACAGTGTTCTTTGATACAGAAAAGTAGGTCACACAGCATAGCTGAAAAGACAACGTGATGTGACCAGAATGGCTTTTGTGGCTACTCGACTGGTTTCCAGTGGAGCTCGGCAGCAGCAGTCTTTGTGAGGGTTTTGCAGGATCTAGTCAGGTCTTTGGATCTTTGTGAAGACCTTCGTGCTGGGACAGACAGTCCTTATTATCAGCTGCAGTAGCTCTCCCTAAGCTACTTTTACAGAGAACAGGCTTTCCCCTTGATCTTGACTGAAGAGGTCTTGACTTAAACATTGCGATGTGCCAGGCATGGTCACAGGTGCCTGCAACCCCAGCATTTAGGAGACAGAGGCAGAAAATCAGTAGTTTGAGGTCATCCTGAGCCTCAGTACACACACACACACACACACACACACACACACACACACACCCCTTCTGTCCCAGCATAAGCAAGTGGCATGAGGCTCTTGTCGGGTCAGGTGACACAGCACAGCAGTCTTTACTTTTCTGTCACCTTCAAACTGCTATCACCTTCCAACTGTTCTTTTTATTTTTACTTAATTAATGCCAGTCAGTAGGAGTTTAAACAGAGCATTTGCTTTTGGAAAACACTGTAGTCTGGGAGGCCTTTCCTGAAGACATCTCCAGGCTCCTTCCACATAGGTGAGTGGAGCTGACTATAGAGCCTCTCTGAGCACCTGTATGGAAAGCATTGATCTGAAGGTTTGCACAGAGATATCCCAAGGAGGCACAAAGGACGTTCATTTTCAGGTCATCCCGTGACACAACAGGAGGGTGGCTATTTTGTACAAAGTGGATTCATCCATGTGACATGTGTTCACAGGCTCACTGTCGGATTGCTAATTACCAGCCAACATTACTATACGTGGAGAGTTAGATACAACTCCTTCCTAAATTAGTTTTTGTGGTTAGACTGGTGGCTCAGTGATTAAGATGAATGTCACACAGCGTGAGAACCTGAGTGTAGATCCAGCACCCACATAAAGCCAGGCAGCAGTCATCTCCACATGGAAGATCTTTAAGGCCTCTTGCCTGTTAGCCTAACCAACTAGTGAGGTAAAGGTAACAATACACTCTGTTTCAAAAAAAAAAAAAAGGTGGAGAGTAACTGACGCCCCCAACATACACACACACACACACACACACACACACACACACACACACACACACACGCAGACACACATACACAAACATGTACAGGCGGTGGTGGTGGTGGCTCACACCTTTAGTCCCAGCACTTGGGAGGCAGAAGCAGGTGGATCTCTGAGTTGGAGGCCAGCCTAGTCTACAAAGTGAGTTAAAGGACAGTCAACTTGGTCTACAAAGTGAATTCAAGGATAGCCAGGGATACATAGAGAAATCCTGTCTGGAAAACCCAAAACAAACAAACAAACAAATATACTAAATTGAATCAATAACATAAAATAAAAGTTTCCTAAAGGCATTCCCAAAGTCTCTGTAGTTTCTGCCATATCCCAACACCATCTGACTATTGTCTAGTATTTTGGGTGACTATCCAAATTAACTCTACTTTCCTTTTTTTTCTTTTCTTTTCTTTTTTTTAAGATTTATTCATTATTATACATAAATACACTGTAGCTATCTTTAGATGCTCTGTAAGAGGGGATCAGGTCTCATTATGGTTGGTTGTGAGCCACCATGTGGTTGCTGGGATTTGAACTTAGGACCTTTGGAAGAGCAGTCAGTGCTCTTCTCACCTGCTGGGCCATCTCTCCAGCCCCTCTACTTTTCTTCTCTTCCCCCCTTTTTTCTGTCCCTCTACTTTTCTTGATAAAGAAATATAATAGAAAAAAACCTGGTCTCTCTGTCAGCCCCTAAATCACTTAGTTTTAGGGTATCAATTCAGCCATGACACTGATGATATCAGCATGGTAGGAACTGAATTACAGGTCTGCACTACCACAAAAGCCCAAATACCCAAGTCCTAGGTAGAGCCAACCACACAATCAAGTTGACCCTTTATTTCTAGGAGACTCAAGGGCATAGGACATGAGAATGTCATACAGAAATAGTTAGATCCACTACCATATGGGTTGACCAGGCCCAAGGACAGTGTTGCACTAATGCTCTCCAACAGGTAAGGAGAGCTGAGACAGAGCCTTGAATAGGAAGAGACTGCAGGAAGCTAATTACGAATGCTACAGACCAAAAGAATGTCAGACATCACAAAAATGATCTCAATGCTTGCTTTGTCTCTAGTGATCAAGATACTGACCTCCCAAATTAAGTAGACGAATGAAGGAACTCTTAGAGGCAGAGAAAAGTCACTAGGGAGAACATGAGCAGGTGCGAATTCCTCTATCGCTGGACAGGAAGGTGTGTAGTAATGAGGTGAAGCCCTGGCTAAGGTCAGCTGCAGTGTGGCTTATGTTCTAAAAGCTGTATTAAGGGCAACCACAACTGTATGCCCTTGACGAGAGCTATCACTCAGATAAGCCAATCAGATATCTAGCCATCCTGGGGCAGGTAAGGGATGCAGCTGGTGAAGTGCAGGTGGACAAGCCGGAGGAAAGAGGCCAAATGGAGACATGAACCAACCAGAAATGGATATGAGGCTCGTCTCCAGTCATAATCATGTTGGCATGACTTTAGAATGGGGCAGGTCAAGTCATCTCCATCAGAGCCACACATGGAATTTCCAAGGTAGACACTGGAGGGGATTGGAGGGGGGTAGGGAGGTGTGACAAGTAGGAACACATCAGATTCTTTGAGTACACTATGTGAGGGTTAGCAAAGAGCAGTGTTGGCACCTCAAGTTTAATATAATTGGAAAGTGTTCGAAAATTAAGGATTAGGTATAATGGTCCCTATTTCCACACTGGCCTTAATGTGATTAGGGTATTCCATAATCAGGCCATGAAAGGCCCCTAGATCACTTAGTAGGTCATTTCCTATCATCTTGAACAACATGTCTTCTAAGAAGAAACATTTAATGGGAGTACCTTTAACAAAATGCACTCAAAACTTGGCTTGAAACAGAGACTCTATCGAGACTTAAAAACCACACAGCCCCATTAATACTCCCACTAGTTACCATATCCACCCAG
>LR750364.1:348595-517634 GCA_902729485.2 Mus minutoides | reverse complement strand
AATGAAAGGAGTGGTGTGCAAATAGATTTTTGCTAGCAACAAAAATCACCCACAACCTTCCAGATATAGCAAATTCACAGTTATTAATTTTAGAAATGCCCTGGGAGAGACTGAAAAGAATCTGTGTGGGGAATGGTTTGGATTTTCTTTTCTTTTGCTTTACAAAGGATAATAATTCTTACCATTTTTACAATCTCAGGTACTAGGAGATGAAAGGTTTAAAATGATCCTGATGTCATCTCCATAGTTCAAAATGCCTGATTACACAACATGGGCCTCTGTGTTTTATTGGGTGTGGAGCTCTGTGAGGTCTCTGGCTTTGAGATCATCCCATTCAAAATAATGCATTTGAAAAATTCACTTGTGTAATGTGCCGTGGCATGCTCACAGAGGTCAGAGAACAATCTGTGGCAGTTGACTGTCCTTCCACCATGTGGGTCCCAAGGATGGAACTCAGGTCATCAGTCATAGTGGTAGTTGTGTTTCATGAAAGACAGAAGAAAACTCAGCTAGCAGAGTCCCCGACAGCATATGGGCTACTCCTGTCTTGCTTCTCTATGCTGCTTAGAAATGGGATTCAGATGTGAATATAAATCAGCTAAAACTGTACCACATGGAGGACAAAAGCCAAGACATTTGGTTGAAGTCTGTGAGCTAGATGACTGTCACAGTGTCTAGGCACAGAGCACGCTGGCTGAGCTAACTCTGGCCTGTTTCCTTTACCCTAGTGGGTGCTTATACAGCTCTTCCATGTAAGAATAAGCACCCACCAAGAGACTGCTAGCTGGCTGACGCCACCTCTAAGTTTGGAGACCCTGAGTGTTGTGCTAAAGGAAACAGCTAGGAAAATGATGATGGTCTTTTTCTGGCTGGTCATCCCATAAGCCACATCTATACTCAAATATGAGCTGAAAGGAAAGAGATCGTTTTGATACTGCATTTCACTGTGCTGCTCTCAAAGTTGTGAGTCTCTCAAAGTTGTGCCTCAGCCTCCTGAGTAGCTGGAATTAAAAGGCCTGCACTACACCATGTATAGCAAGAAGAACATATTCATCCTGTTAAAACAGGGTATTCACACTAAAAATGACTGTAAGCCTTGAGACCTGGACAGACAGGTGAGAAGAAGCCAAAGTTCATAACTAGCAAAGAGAGCCTTGACAGAAAGGTCCCATGCCATTTCAAAATCTCACTGGACTGCACAAATCAGTTCTTCCCTTTAAAAAGACTTTCTAATCAGCAGCTGTGAGAGCCTCTGTGTTTCAGAAGAAGCCCAGGTTGCATTAGCTCCTTGGTTTGGGGGTGCTAATTCCTCCCCAGAGGACCCACATAGACACGGCTACAACTATAGTCAGGAAGCTTTTAAACCAGACCAGGAGGGACAGGACAAGTCCTAGCAGTGAGATCCAGACTGGGTTACAGGATCACAGACTACAGGTCCCAGCAGAAAGCACCTGAAACAAGTCATCTAAACCCTCAGACCTTTTGCTATTGAGCCGTTTTATATACTCCAGGTCAGGAATGGCCAGGGATACATTGTAATGTCAACACCGCACTTAGTATGGCGACTAAGGAGCTAAAAATACAGTGCCTCTTAGCTCTCAGCAAAGCCAGGCTCAGTATGCTTCCAGTAAAGAAGATTAAAGACATGAACTACTTAAGGTGCTTGCAGAAGAACAGGGACAATAGCATCGCATGAAATGAAAAGGGGGTGGTTTTAAAGAACGTGGAAGCAGGCAGTATGTGCTTAGCTGTTACAATGTTCTTTAAACCAAAGTATTTTTTAAAAAGCCCCAATTTGGTTAATTGACACTCAGTGTTTCTAACCCTTAATACAAGCTAAAATAGTAAAGAAAACATTTGTCAATGGGGCTGTGGCTGTAGCTGAGTTGGTAGAGTATGTGAATAGCAGGCAAAGAGTTCTGGCTTTAGTCCCTGGCACATGCCTGTAATCCCAACACCAAGAAGATGGAGGCAGGAAGGCTCAGAAGTTCAAGATCAGCTTTGGCTCCAACCGAGTGTGAGGCTGGCCTGGGACATATGGGGTCCTCCAGGTCTCAAGGAGAATACAGACAGAGGGACTTGTCGGGTTGAGAGGGAATGAGAGGGTAACAATGGGCAAAGCAAGCAGAATACATACACGCGGGCTAGAGACGGCTCAGTGGTTAGCTATGTGGGCTAGAGACGGCTCAGTGGTTAGCTATGCGGGCTAGAGGCGGCTCAGTGGTTAGCTATGTGGACTAGAGATGGCTCAGTGGTTAGCTATGTGCACTGTGCTTCTAGAGGACAAGTTCTATGCCTAGCACCCATGTAGGACAGCTCACATTACATACAGGTATGAAATCATCAAGGAACAAAGTAAATAAAAATAATATGGAGCCAGTTTAGATGCCTTAGAAAAAAAAGCACCAGATAATCTCAAGTAACCAAAGAAAAGAGGTAAGTTTTCAGGCGGGGACATAGCCTTCACAAGGTCCTCCTGCTTAAAAACATAAAATCAACACATTTGTCCCTCGCCTGAAATTTGTAATTCCATTTATTATGCAAAATTCTAATTATAGCCTTTAGTGAACAACTCCCAGGTGACCTCTGATACCAACCATTCAGAGTCACAGAAATCAGTGTGTTAGCAGTGCTACTAAATGTGCACAGTGCTTTATGGTTTTCAAAAGTGCGCTCTCTCTCTCTCTCTCTCTCTCTCTCTCTCTCTCTCTCTCTCTCTCTCTCTCTCATACACACACACACACACTCACTCTTGGGAGTAGGGAGCCACTGTTCTTTTAAGATATATAGAAGAGCTAGGGAGATGACTCTGTGGATAAAGTGCTTGTTGAACAACTCTGAGGACTGGATCTGGATCTCAGGAAGCCACACAGAAGGTGGGCACACAGGGCAACTGCCTGTATGTCAGAGACAAGGGATTCTTGGAACAAGCTGGCCAGGTCTGCTAGTTGGATTGATAAGCTCCAGGTTTACTAAAAGACTCTGACTCAATAAACCAGGTGAAGAATGACAGAGGAACATGACCTGATGCTAACTGTGGGCCTCCACACACATGTGCATACATATATGCAAACATGTATACAAACCACACCCACGTTTGCACACCATAAAACAGGCCTGTCAGTACTAGAATGAAGACCTTATATTGGCTGGTTCTAAGCTATATCCTTCTCACTAGTGAGAAAGCTTTTCTGGGCTGAAATGGCATAGCTTACCCAGTGTCTACCCACAACACTGTTCAGGCCTCCCAAAGCCAGCTTAGGTTCAAATTCTGACAAACAGGCTGCTCATGTCAATCCAGTCAGAGATTTTTGCTAGACTGTGATTCAACTGACTTTTATATACTTTATATTGTTTTATAGTTATCATATAAAGCAGACAAGAGAGTAGGAAAATCCATGAAAAAGAGTCCCCATTTTTAGTGGCTTCCTTAGGTGTGAGTGACCCAGGTGTGAGCTATGCAGAGGACTGGAATGCCGGGCTCTCTTGGCCTGGAAGCAGTCATCATTTCTAAAAACACCCTGAAACCAGACAGAAGGAGTGCAGAGATCATCCTCCGCTCTTGTTATACTTAGGTAGTTTAGACTGGTTCAGTTTTTTTTTTTACAAACACACACACACACACACACACACACACACAAACATTAAAAAGAATAAAAGCAAAATTTAATACAAATTTCCAATCTAGTTAAGGTTCAAAATCTTTTCATTATCTGAGAAAAGATACTGACTAGAAAAGCATTTCTTTCTAAACAAGATAGAAAGAAAACCCTCTGGTCCATTAAATGGAAAATGAGAAGGGAACTTGAAATCCCTACTAGTGTGTCTTGGCTAACATCCAAACAGTGCTGGCGGACTGATGCCTAGGTTAAATGTTTTTAGTGCTCTCTTCAACTAAGCATTTCCCTTACACTAAGGACTACACAGATATGTTAAAAGAGGTTGTAGGGCAGGGAGACGATAATTAGCTGTGAACATAAGGTGAGGCATAGTTTAAGTTCATCAATAATACAAATAACATCTGTGTGCCCAGCAAGTGCCCAAACCACCCATCCATCTGCGCCTTCCATCATCTCTGGAACACACTGGACACTTAGGCAGGTGGTCTTGTTACCACAGAACCCTCTGACCTTCCTTAAGGTCACACTACAACGGAGGAAGAGTCAGTCAGTCCTCAAGTTAGTAAAGCAATGATTCTCCATAGAGTAGAGACATGAGTGGGCATAACTGATTATACCTTAAGGGTCAGAGTTCAAGGCCAGTCTGGAACATATCCTTAGACCTTGTCTACAAAAGATGTAAAAATCAAAATAACTGCAAAAAGCACAGGAAATCTTCAAATGTATTTTGCTAATGCTCTAGGACACCCAGAAACACACTGGAGCTGTCCCAGCAGTTCTCCATAGCCCTTGTTCCCCCTCCAGTAGACATTTCTGAAAAAGTTATTTAAATACTGAAACAAGTAAAAGTCATTTGTTGTAGTCTGTCCATTTATCTGTCTATCTATCTTTGAAGACAGGGTTTCTCTATGTAACCTGGCTGTCCTGGACTTGCTTTGTAGACTAGGCTAGCCTCAAGAGATTCTCCTGTCTCTGCCTCTCAAGTTCTGGGATTAAAGCATATACTACCACCACCCAGCTTTCTTTTTATTTATTTTGAAGAATGTTTCACCATGCAACTCAGGTGAACCTCAAACTCACTACATAGCCCAGGCTGGTTTTAAACTTTCCTGCATTACCCTCCCCTGGATCATATGCACCTAACCAATGGTTCTCAATCTATGGGTTGTGACCCTTTTGGCAAATCTCTATCTCCAAAAATATTTATGATTCATAACAGTTATAAAGTAGTAATGAAAATCATTTTATAGTTTGAGGGGGTCACCACAACATGAGGAACTGTATTAAAGGGTTGTAGCATTAGGACTATTGAGAACCACTGTGATAGACAAACAAACTTAATAAGAGACCTATAGGCAGCCGGGCGTGGTGGCACACGCCTTTAATCCCAGCACTTGGGAGGCAGAGGCAGGCGGATTTCTGAGTTCGAGGCCAGCTTGGTCTACAAAGTGAGTTCCAGGACAGCCAGGGCTATACAGAGAAACCCTGTCTCGAAAAACCAAAAAAAAAAAAAAAAAAAAAAAGAGACCTATAGGCTTTTTGTTTTGTTTTGTTTTGTTTTTGCTTTTCTGTGTTATGCTTTTTCAAGACAGGGTCACAGGTAGCTCTGGCTGTCCTGGAACTCACTTGGTAGACCATACTGGCCTTGAATTTAGAGATCCGCCTGCTTCTGCCTCCCAAGTGCTAGGACTAAAAGTGTGAACCACCACTACCTGGCAGGACCTATGATTTTTAAAGTTAGGTTTGAGCCTTTATGGACAAAATGAGTTTCAAGAATATTTGGATCCTAAAGGGCGAGGCCCATGTGGCTCCATGGTAGAACCCCTTCCCTAACACCGCACAGAAGGAACAAGTGGACAAATGACCAACAGAATACTCGGCCTGAGACAAGCAGTGTGGCTGAGGGGCCTCCAAAGCTGAAGCAGCTCTGCCTAACTTGCTAGTTACCTCAAGGAACTCTCTGAACATCTACCTACCCTGTGGTAGGTCAGGCCTATGGTTAATAAGGTTTAATACACTATTAAGTGCCAGAGAACACTTTATGACATTTAAAGTAGCAAAATCTACTTTAATTACTCAAGTGAGAATCTTAACTAAGCAGAAAAGAGAAGCCGAGAAAAGAGAAGCCGAGAAAAGAGAAGCCGAGAAAAGAGAAGCCGAGAAAAGAGTGTGTGGTAGACAGACAGATATGCTACAGGTTGGAAGAAAGGGATTTCTCATTTGGACTACCTCTCAATCAGCATTCAATCATTAGATCCCTCACTGATGGATATGCAACTGTCCACTGCGAGTCATATTCAGAGTACCCTAAGGGACAGCCACTGCCCATATGGACTGTACAGTCTCTAGCAGAGTAAATGCATTTTAAGCAAAGCATGATTTCCTTACCTGGTGCTCAGGGTCACAAGGGTGAGCTCTGTGGGCAGAGCTTTGAACTCCAATGACTAAATGATTTCTAAAATTACTACCATGATGGTGAGGCCCGAAGGAAAGGTATTAGTCAGATAATTGGAGGTTTGACCCTGAGAAATGGAGAACAAGGCCCGCTCCGGCTGGCTCAGGATAAGGAAGGTAGGAAAGGAAAGCAAGTGGGTAGTATATGAAGGGTCATTTAGGAAAGCTTAAGGTTTTTTGTTTGTTTGTTTTAATCTTCATCCAAAAGGCAGTAGAATGTAACCAAATGGTTTAAATAGAGAAGTGATTTATTTTAAGTTATGAGTTTGTTAGAATATTCCAATTGCTTTAGATGGGCCAGAAGAGGTGACAGATACTATAACCTCAGCACCCAGTGGGCAGAGGCTGGAAGACTGTAAGATGACTATAACCTCAGCACCCAGTGGGCTGAGGCTGGAAGACTGTAAGATGACTATAACCTCAGCACCCAGTGGGCTGAGGCTAGAAGACTGTAAGATGACTATAACCTCAGCACCCAGTGGGCTGAGGCTGGAAGACTGTAAGCTTGTGGACATCCTGGGAGGCCTGTCTCAAAGAAAAACAAAAACAAAAATAGAAGAATGACTTAGAGATAGACTCTATATGGTCAGTGAGAGAGAGAGCCCATTCACCCTAATTTATTCTACACACAATCAAGTTCTCTTCCTGTACCAGATACTCCCTGTACGTATGTCAGAGTTGAGATCAAAACATGGTTCTGTAAGGACTACCAGTCGTGGCCCATTAGTCCTGTTAGTCCTCTTGTGGCTAGACGGGAGGATGTAGTCACTCCTTCAACAAAGGGATGCTGACACATCTGCAACAGGGCTCACTACTTTGTTCCTGACTCTGAAGAGCACAATTAAGTAAGCAGGCTCCTCACCTGACGAGCCAAGTGAATACAGAGGATACAGGCAGTGTGTGTCTGCTCCCTGTATAGCTGATACACAGCTGATTCTCTTACCACACACACAAGGTTGGATGTGAAAATATCTCTGTAGTCTAAACCCCATCTTGGTGACAGGTGCACAATGGTACAAATATACTAAAGATATTTGATTTTTTTTTGTTTTGTTTTTTGTTTTTTTGAGACAGGGTTTCTCTGTGTAGCTCTGGCTGCCCTGGAACTCACTCTGTAGAACAGGATGGCCTCCAATTCAGAAATCTGCCTCTTCCTCCCACGTGCGCCACCACTGCCCGGCTTGAATTTGATTCTTAAACAGGGCAATTATAGATCCGAATGCCATAAAACAGCTAAATAAAGCTGTAATGACCCACTTGTCCTCAAAGGTCAGAAGATTAATAGTTGAGGGACAGGAAAGTGAAGTGAAGACGACAGGATTGACTGTCTCAATGAATGTTGATACTGACATGTTTTACATAAATATCTAAGTCAGTAATTCTTTGGAGATGGCTAGAAAAAACAATAAATCTACCAATGTAATGTTTCTCCATAAATTACTCCATCTTGAATATTAATCTTAGCAACATAACAATAAACAAAAATATTGTCAAGAGATGTCTTTGCTAAAAATTTCAGTGAAAAGAGATGCATACTGTATCCATGTCTTCTTATGCACCTGTACTGATGAGAGCAGACACCAGCTACAGTCTCTCAAGGTTCCAGACACTTAATGATCTGTGAACCTGATGGCCAAGCAGTTGAGGCTGGCCTCCATCATTCTTCTCTCAGAGTAAGCAGTGCAAGGGATAAAGGCTGCCAACAGAAAGGGAGTGGCCTTAATGTGCCATGCTCCACTTAGTCTGCATTTATACTTTTGCAGACAGCAAAGGAGGTGATGAAGGCTGATGCTACTTAACACAGTCAGGGTTTAAAGGCAACTCCAGGCTCATAGAGGAAGAAGGAGAGAGAGAGCAGCATCTTAGAATCTACAGTAGCAGCACAAATGGATTATGGGTAGTGGTGGACACAGCACCATGACTTTTAGCACACGTTTCAGAAGCTTGACTATGAGATTATTGCTAAAACCCTGGAAGGGCTATTTAGGAGAGATGTTCCCAGAACAGACAGTCTCTGTAAGGCACAACTGTGCTTTTATATGGTGAAGGTGTTCTAGAACGCTCAAATATAAAGTTTACTAGTGTAGTGGCTATTCCTGGTTGTCAACTTGACTATATTTGGAATGAGCTACAATCCAGAATTGGAAGGGTCACCAGTGACCCTAATCTGGAGGCTGGGAGATAGAAGTTTCTGACCTGGATCTTGGCATGGAGATCTTGAAGACAGGGAGATGTCCGAGTTGAGTTCAAGGTTATCTGGGATTAAAGATGTGGTGGCACACACCTTTATTCTGGGCTACACCTTCTGCTGAAGACCATATAAGGACATTGGAAGAAGGGAGTCTCACTCTCGCTCCTTTGCCGGCTTGCCATGTGGGACTGAGTAACTGCTAGATCCTTGGACTTCCATTCACAGCTACTACTGAACCATTGTTGGAAATTGGACTGCAGACTGTAAGTCATCAATAAATTCCTTTACTATACAGAGACTGTTCGTAAGTTCTGTGACTCTAGAGAACCCTGACTAATAAAAGTAGAAGGAGGAATAGAAATAAAAGTATGAATGAGCCTAAAACACTTGAAGTGACAAGCATTGTGTGGCTCTGCAGGGACGAGAAGGGACGGAATGAAGAGTCGGGGTTTGAATGTTTGCAAGTCAACAATGGAAAAGAAGCCCAACTCAAGACAGTTCAGGTTCCCACTCCTCCTAGTGAAGGAAATGGTCTTCAAAAATGTCAGGGCAAACAAAGACAGGATGAGTGGGGCTCCAAGAAAAGGAAGGGCCATGTGGGGACTCAGCTACTCTCAATGATTCCCAGTGCTCCCACTTGGATGACTATTGGAGAACAAATACTCCCCCATCCCCTCATCTACAATCCTCAGAGGGGAACGAAGAGAGCTACTTTCGTACTGATGAGAATCTAATGTTCTCTGGGTAGATTTTATAGCCCAGATTTACCAGTGATAAGTGGGATTACAGAGGCTTCTCCTGCAATAGATGGCAGTTAATACAGAGACCCATAACTGGCCAGCATGCAGAGAGTAAGAGACTGTGCAGTGCTCAGCTCCAGATGGGACATCTGTATCACAAGCCCAAAACCCAAAGCTAAGAGAGCATCACAGAAGAGGGGTACAAAGATTGTGCCAGAGGTAGCAGACATCTGCAGTGAAACAGTGAAGCAGTATGTACTGGGCATGTAGGGCCATCGCACACATTAACTCACAGTCGCCGTGATTTACATGCACGAGAGCCACAGGAGATCAAGCCAACCAAAATCCCAACACAGATGGGGAGGGGCCCAAGAAGTCCCACCCCAGGCAGAGGAACTAGTGGCAACTGATGACTGCTAGGGAGGGAGAGTCAAGAGTTCTTCAGGGGCTATCCACACTGTAGGAGATGGCTCTCCATCCACACACAGATAGGCAGCACTGAGTGAACTCAATGGGTTTAAAACAAGCACAAGAAATTAGGAGGGAAAAGGTTTGGAAGGGAATAGGGGAGGACTTAGAGGGATAGCAGTGGGACACGGCTTTGATAAAAGCATTATTATAATGCATGTAAGTTAAAAAAAATCTAAATTCATATGAAGTTAATCTATTCAGCTCCTTTCTCTTAAAAGTCTCTTTTAAAGGTACTGGTATAGATTGGAAACTCTTAACTGTTAATGTAGACTAACCTGAAGATGAACAGAATCGTGGAGCAAGAACTATCTAAGAATCTCGGAAATTATTCAAAATTAAAAGTTCTTTGATAAAAATGAAAAAAAAAATTAACAAAGAAACCACTACTACCCACTCTAAGAATATTATTCCATAGGACCATAGAGTATTTATTCAGAACACGTGTTAACAAAACATAATTTTGCTGAATATGAAAAGTACATCACCAACGGAAATTTCCACTAAGATGCTAGGAACACTGCAGCACAAAAGCAACCAAAAAGGACTGCAGCAGAGGGCTGCAGCAGAGGGCTGCAGCAGAGGGCTGCGGAGGGTGTTCAAAGGCCCACAGTAGGGTGCTGCTCCATTCCTTCCAGTCTAGTCAGTGCCTCCGGGATCACCTCCATGAGAAGCAGGTACCACACTCTGCACTTCCATGGCAGGAAGTCGAGGCACGGTGCTTGGTCTCCTTTGTGCACTGTAATCAGATACACTCCTTCCATCCTCCCATCCTTCCCAACGGTGGACAACTGTCCACAAAGCCATCAGAGCACGCCAGCTCCCTCAACCCCCCCACGCAGGTGACAACAATGAGCGAAATGGCAGGTGATGTAACATGCATGTGTGCATACATGCATTGTGTCCTGAGTAATAAAACTAGGTGAAGCTGGAGAGAAGACCGAAGGGATAGTATTTGGTTCCCATGATTGCTATTAAGTGTGATGTTACAATAAAAAAAAAAAAGTAGGTTCAAAATATTATATATACTTCCAAACATGTCAGTTCAAATTTATTTTAGGAGTAATGCCTGGGTCCAACAGGTGATTGGCTCTCAGTCTTTATTAAGCCATTGCTACTGCTTTGGTACACTAAATTTTGCATATTTACTTCCATCACCCTGGGGAGAAGAAGAAGCAAGGCAGAAGGCCCATCCACACCTAAAACACTCTTCGTCACACAACCCCCATGGACTCATAGCCTAACGCCATTCCATGGACTCATAGCCTAACGCCATTCCATGGACTCATAGCCTAACGCCATTCGAGGCACAGCTGCTCTCTTATGACCACAGAATACTGTCTGGCCCAGGGCTGCACAAACTTCATTTCCTCCCCACCCCGAGTGGTTGCTTACCCGTTTGTCAATGTCGTTGTGCTGAAGCTGCACAAAGCGTGCACTGATGGCTGCAATGTAGCTCTGCTGATTGGAGAACGCAACACGCCCGGCACCTTTCGGGTACTTCAGCTCTGGGTCTGTGTCAATGCCAGCATAGCAAACACCACCGTACAAACGGTCCATTATCATTGCCAGTTCAACTGTAAGAAAATAAACATGTCTGTGTTTAACTACTTGGAGCTACTCACCCAGGAAGAGGGGATCATGCAGTCTAACTACGAAAAGAAAACCCCGGAGAAGGCTTATGAGGAATATCCACACTAGTCTTTCAATTCTGATCCAAGAGCCACTCATTGGATAGTTTAAAGTAAAATACAAACCAATTTACATGTATGTACACAGGGGGCAATGCAGTCACAACTAAAGCGCAGTATTAAAGAAGCACTGTAGTGGTAATCTGTCCTAATATCTAAAGGAACTATTGAGCCTACTGTCCTGGGCCTGGGAGGGCAAAGCAATTCATGGCTAACAAGTTATGGCGAAGCCACTACTTACAAGCCTGAGACTGAACACAGCTGCTCATCAGAGCTGCAGAATCAAGTCCTTATTCCATCTAGAGACAATGTGTCTACAAATGCAGACTCTGGCACTGATAAAAATGAGAATGAAGAGTAGGTTCTATCCCAACTGAGAAATCTTCATAGCATCTCATACTGAATTCTAAATACTGACACTAAGTTAATAAGAATAGCAATGGATAGCCAGGAAGCTGTCTCCAAGCTGTTAAAAACACATACCCAGCAATCTTGTTAGAGGTCTAAGTTAATGGTCCAGTCTACAGCCCTTGTCATGTTTCTTGCATTGATTTTGGTATATTTATAAAATGCTTAGAGAGAAGTTATTTTGGAATTGGAACATTCCAAAGGTCTGATATTTAAAAAAAAAATACGCCCACCGTCAATCAGGGTACCCCCGAGAGACATGTGGCACTTACCTGTGCTGTCAACTGCCTGAAGGTAACTGTTTACTTGAGCACCATCTGTGGCTATGGCCATTCCTTTCAGGCCACAGTCTAAATCCAAAGACTCAGGCCTACCCCTCGGAAGTGACCTAAACCCATTTTCCTTCAAAACCTACATATGGCATTTGAAAAGGAGAAAACAGGGGAAAAAGACAATGACCAGAGCCAATGCTGCAAATACCACCACATTCTTCTGGTGGGGTCGGGCAAGGGCTCTGTGGGCCCAATGGTGTGTTAGGACACTCCTGAATTCTTCAAACAGATGTAAAACAAATTCATTCTGGCATAATGAGGTTGCAAAGGCATTAAGAAAAACTGTCATTGTGTCAGAAAGGCTGTCATTGCACTTCAATGTCTTTGTATACTAGACTGCCTCACATTGATTTTTTTTTCCCTAAATGCCCACTTTTTTTTTTTTTAAAGTAAGAATGACATAACGAAATAATAAGTTTCAGGTGAGAAAATGAACTGGCACCAACTAGACCAAGAGTAAGTGGTATGGAAGGTCAAGTGGCAGAAAGCTGTCCCAAGTGTCCCATTAGTGTCAGAGTTACTGAATCCCAACATGGGAGCACCACTGGTTAAAGCCAAGTGGACTGTGCTGCAGCTTCCAGACAGCACCTCGGCAAGCATTCACTTGCACAACGCAACAGGAACTGCACCTGAACCCTGAATAGCAGAGGTCAGTGGTTCCTCACACTTCATCCTCTGATGGTTTAAACTTTTCCTCATGTGGATGATGTTATTATGAACAGAAAGTAGGCTACTGAAGGGAGTATTGTAAATCGTATCCATTAATGAATTTTTCTTGGAGAAATAAGTAATATGCATGCAGGCCCAGGAAGTTAGATACTACTCTTCCAAAGACCAGGTTTGCTGTGGGATAGGAAAGAGAGAAAACACTCCAGTGGCCAGGCAAAGAAAGCCAGAAAGGAATCAAACAGCATTGTCTTCTATACTAAGCACTCAAAAGGGTACTTGATTACAAAGGAGATGAGTAGCTGGAAGGTTAAAGCTACTTGCTCAGGTTAAAGAGGAGTTAGAGTGTTTCTACATGTGTTTCTATACCACAGCAGTCTCCAAAGGGGTTTTAGGGGTCCTGATTCCACAAGTCTCTTTCCATAAGCATAAACATTCCACTACTTTGTGAATCTTTCAGTTGAAAGTCATCTTCATGTGCCAAAGACTAGATCATGACTGGCATTACTGGCAGTGAACTATTTCTGATAAGAAGCAGGGGCTCTCACTCAATTATGCTTTTACAAAACTATAGAAAAATAATAATTTCCACTCATGAGCTATCCAGTCATTGTTGTGTGTATGTGCATGTGTTGTGTGGTATGTAGACCACAGAGGTTAACCTCTCAAGGGAGGGAGGGGGGCATTCCTCTGGAGCTGTCCACTCTGGCTTTGATACAGTGGTTTCTTACTGGCCCTAAAGCTTGCCTGTTAGGTTGGCTGGTTGGCTGGCTGACCATTGAGCGTCAAAGACCCTCCTAGCACTGCCTCTGTACTGCTGAGGTTGTAGGCATCCATTACTGAGCCCGGTTTTCACTTGCTTATGTGGGTTCTGGGGATCAAACTCTTGCTTTTGGATTGAGCTTTCTCCTGAATTCTACAGTATTTTCTTCATTATCAAAATGTCTCTAGATATTTGAGCAATAATGTTTTACTGAAGTGAAAGGCAATTTGTTAAAAGGCAAATAAAAATAAAATAAAATTTGTTGTTGTTGTTGTTGTTGTTGTTTTGGGGGGGTATTTTTTCCCTTCAAGGAAACTGACAAATTTTTATCTAATTCATGGTGGGCTTTTTTGTTGTTGTTGTTGTTGTTGTTGTTGTGTGGTGGGAGTGAGAGATGGGGGGCTAAAAGCCTTTTTTTGTTGTTGCTGTTGTTCTCATGTAGCCCAGACTGGCTTCAAACTTTCTGTGTAATCTTAAATTCCCTATCCTACTGCCTCTATCTCTTAAGTACTATGATCACACGTATGTGCCACCACACCTAGCCTGAGTGGTCCCGAGGCCTGACCTGAGGGCTATATCACCGAATCACACCCTCAGCAATCCAAATCTATATTTTAACTGCAGTAAGTCTAAGTTATGATTGCCTTTGAAGAAAAAGAAACAATAAAAAGCAAACAACTGTTTACAATGGGCCTCTACTCAACTCATAAGTCTTCCTGAACTCGTACTGTGCTTAAAAGCTAAAGTGATGTCCCTTAAATTCTAACCAGGGTTTCCAATATTCAAAAAGTAGTCACTTTTTCAGTAAGTAATCCCTTTTCAATAATTTTAATACTAAAAGAAAGCAGAGAGAGAAACTTAATCCATCCTGTACTGGATGGGAGATTAACAGAAGCAGAGCAATAAACTTCTCTTAAGTTCTACAAATCTCCATTCTGCCAGTTTCCCATTTTTAGTATTTATTTTTATTTGTATGTGTTCAAGTGTCTACAGAGACTAGATGAACGTGTTGAAACCCTTGGATCTGGAATTGCTAGATGTGAGCCACCCAGTGTGGGTGCTAGGACTTGAACTCTGGTCCTCATGATTGAACAGCAAGTGCTCTTAAGCGCTGAACTATCCTATCCCTCCAGCCCCAAGTTTTCCTTTTCTTTTTTCAAATAGAGGATGTAAGTTTACTAGAAATGTTGCAACATACAATTACTTTAGAATCTAGGCTTAGAAGTTTCTCTACAGTGAGTACTGTTCATGAATACAGGAGAGTCCTGCAAATGCCCCTTTCTTCTGAGGAGAGGAAAGCAAGGCTGAAAAGACAGGCTGCCGTTTTGACGTTCTAGAAGGAGAGAGGAAATCAAGACAATCAGTAATTGTTTAGACAGACAACTAAATCTTCATGGATTCCTTCATCTGTGTCTGCACAAACGAACCATAACCTTGCTGTGAAAACTGAGTCTTCAACCAAGGGTATGCCCTATGAGGGTGAATCCTCAGCCTAAACCTCCTTCAGTAGAGCGGATAGGATAATTCCCTGGAGCACAGTGAGAAACATCAACCCAAGGAAGATGTGGGCTCAAGAACTGGGCATACAGACGAAGGAGTGTGGTGTCTACATGGCGGTTATGTAGGCACAGGGAAGAGTCTACAAGGAAGTGCCTCAAACCACTTCTGACCAGTCCCAGTGTTTTCAGTCTGCCTGGTCACCACAAAAGTGAGAAGCTGGCAGGATTCAAAGATGTGTGCAAGGGCATACTGTATTTTAGACCATATGCTCCTATCACTTCATGATCAGCTTCCATGGTAGCAGCAAGAGTACTGTGAGCCCTGTTCCTGTGATGGCTTCCACACTGAGCTTCACTGAGTAACACACCAGAGAGGGAAGCAAGACTGTAGCTGTGGGAAGCATACAGTATTCTCATGAGCTCTATTTTGTGGTGACTGTACTTCTGACATTGAATCTGAACCCGTTATGGTTCCCTGGACCGGCTCCTGATTCTTTAGAGATAAAGTTCACCAGAAAGGAAGTTCTCCCCACTGATTCTCCCCACTCCGTTCTACCTCGGGGTTCTGTTCCTCTGGTCTAGTTGCCATTCAAAGCCAGCCTAAAGGGTGGTGTCTAAGACTGGGACACCGAGAACCAAGTAGGGCAGCAGAGGAATGAGGATCCCTGTGAACCCAGAAGTCCATTTTTTCTCTTTGGAAATAACACATAAAATGGGCAGGAACAAGGCATGAAGCCCCTCAGGATGACAAGGCAGTCCTGGCTTCTGGAAGGGAGGAGGATGAACGTTCTGGGCTTCCTATAATCTTTATGCTAGTTCACAAGGGGTCAAGAGGAGGCATGTTCAGACCTTTACTCTATCAGATGAGCCCCCAAAACATTTTTAAATGGATGGTATCGAAGCACTCAGTCAGAAAGGGAACTTTAATTTCATTAAATCAAACTGGCACCAAATTGCTTCTTTAACTAGACACCCTCCCAGATCTTCACTAGATAAAAACAGTTTTCATCAGCACAGAAAGCCTGGAGCTGAAACACAGAAACCAGAAAGACTTGACACTCTACTTGAAAAATACCTCCTCCTTTCTAAAATGCAAAGTCTACTGCTTACAGCCTCTCAAGGTCATCATAAAGGCAAACAGTGAATGAGCCGGCTCCAAGCACACAGCTGAGAACAGAGTGGCACCTGACTGCTTCGTTTTGTTTCTCCCCTGCTTGTAAATCTTTGCTTTGAATTAAGTTGGCTTCCTCTCTGCTCTATAAACATCAATTCATCCTAGCCTAACTTTGGCTTTATGCTGCCTCAGTCTGTAGTGGATATGACAATGTTTGACAGGATCTGTGGGCAAAGGTTTGTTTGGGAAGAAGGGGTGGAACACATACCAGCATTACAAAGTCCTTAGCTCTACAAGCACTTCAAACCTGGAGTTTATTTGGGTCACGTCAGACTGAACTTGGGACTGGATGAAACTTGATATTTAGCAATTTTGGTCATCTACCACCTCACAGAACAGAAAAGGATATGGTTACAAGTCAGAATGCGATCCCCAGTTCAGGTGAACTACCGGAACATTTGTGCAAAATGTCTGAAACAAATGATCTTGAGACACACTGAGATTCTCTCCAGCATTTATCTGGACATAAAAGCCATCATACGGCATTGGGGTTAGGGAGAAGGAAACTTCAGGATCTGCCATGGACTATTAACAGGGTGAAAAAGAAAGGAAAGGGAAGGATGACCAGAGCAATAGTTAACGAAGACCAAAGAAGTCATAATAGAGAAGCCATAATAGAGACTCCATAAAAGGCTCTTGGAGCTCAAGGCAGCAGCCTCTCCAGACGCTGCCACTCTGCAAGGCCAAGTCTGATCAATGCTGGAAGAAGTCATCAGCAAGGCCAAGTCTGATCAATGCTGGAAGAAGTCATCAGCAAGGCCAAGTCTGATCAATGCTGGAAGAAGTCATCAAGTAAAAAGCGTGGTTTGAAAGAAGAGATTCCAAAGCTTAGTTACTTTAGTGGTCCCCAAATCAGACCTAAATCAAGAAGCCGGAATGAAAGAAGCGCACATGCAAATGAAGTCGAGAGCACTGGGGAGCGAGATGGTTCAGGCTCCTCCACTTGGTCCCTTCACAGCCCTCAGCCTGACACTGATTTACTGTCTCAGAGAAGAGGTGTGCAGGTGTGTGTGTTCTGGAGATGTCCTAATGCCAAAGGGCATTCAGGAAAAGATGTTGCTCCTATCACATGGCCAAAAGTCAGCATATGGTTGTCTCTTGTAGCCAGAAAAGCAAACTGCTTAGTTCTTTTGTAGACTCTCTAAAGAATATGCAAACTTTAGCCACATGGGGGCAGGATGGATCTACCTACAGCTTTCTTCCCCCTCAAGGTGAAAGACATCCAGACCTAAGAAACCCCAGATTTGGAGCAAGTCATTCTTAGCTTGCTGCTGTTACTCACAGGAGTAATAGAAAGGGGGCAAGAGATGAGAACAATGTGCATTGACCTCTACCCACAACTGTGGGAGGAGAAACCTCATCCAGATGTGCTCTTCATTGAATTTCATCATGCTCAGGTTAGTTTCGTCAGGCCTGTGATTTCCCCTACCAACCTGAATTTTAAGAAGGAAGTTTGACCTGGCATGACGGTTCATACCTGGCAGGAGGATTATGAGTTTGGTAACACACAGTCACCAGAGTAAGACCCTGTCTCAAAAAAAAAAAAATTTAAAAAAGGTTTTGTCAAAGAGTAGGAATATTTAATTAGATGGATACCCTAAGCCCATTCAGGACAGTACTTGCTTCTTAGAGGGATTTCTATTAGGATGGATACAGGCTAAATTTAGGAAACCTATTAGTGATCACAGTCCCTATCTTACAATGTCAAAAGTAAAACAAACAAGAACCACAAAGGAGCTAAAGGAATAGTGTAGGTGTGGCATTCTAATCACTCTGATGTGTTAAAGGACAGGTTTTGGCTAAGGATAAAGTGAAATTTATCCCAACAGCCAAAGCCTGACCTACTGAGTGAGGCCCAAGAAAGGACTTTAGAATACTTTGTAAAGAAAGCACTCATCGTCTGGAGAGTGGCTTGGGGTTAGGAGCACTGACTGCTTGTGCAGAGAGGATCCAGGTCTGCTTTCCCAGGACCCACGTCACATGACTGAAGCACCTGTGCCTCCAGCTCCACCCTCGGCCTCCACAGGCGCCCTCGAGCATGTGCTGCTCATAAACTCTGGCTTGCACAATAAACAAATAAACAAACAAACAAAAAATCTTTTAAAAAGTCCAATATTTCAAGACCAAATTTCAAAATGTTAAAGAATATATATGACTCAGTCTTTGACTGTCAATATGCCTCTTGTGTTCTGCTCTGAAAACTTTGGTTTCCTATATAAAATTTCCTGTATAACACAACAGTGAGGTACTCACTCAGTTCAGTACGGCACACCCTGGCTTATTTATTAAACAGGGGACTTCCTATCCACCTAGCTACCAGCTGCCCTCTAGAAGTACTGTCAAATGTGCTGAAAGTGATACTTCCAGAAGACCAAGTGACTAGATCTCTGTTATATATCCACCAAAACAAACCAATTTTAAGACAAAAATAGCTAACTTAAAAAAGAAAAGAAGGGGCTGGTGAGATGGCTCAGCGGGTAAGAGCACCCGACTGCTCTTCCGAAGGTGATAAGTTCAAATCCCAGCATCCACATGGTGGCTCACAACCATCCGATCTGGCACCCTCTTCTGGAGTGTCTGAAGACAGCTACAGTGTACTTACATATAATAAATAAAATAAACCTTTAAAAAAAAAAAAAGAAAAGAAATCCAAGAAAAAAGAAAAGAAATCCAATCCTAATTATAGGTATATTTTCTAGGCAAAGAACACAAATCTTATTTCTGATTAGATACCTGAATATAATTCTTTTTAAAAATACTTCCCATGCCCTGCATTTTGAGAAGGCTTGTTTGAACTCACTACGCAGTTAAGGATAATACTGAACTACGCAGCTAAGGATAATACTGAACTATGCAGCTAAGGATAATACTGAACTACGCAGCTAAGGATAATACTGAACTATGCAGCTAAGGATAATACTGAACTATGCAGCTAAGGATAATACTGAACTATGCAGCTAAGGATAATACTGAATGCTTGCTCCTCCTGCCTTCTTCCAGATCCAGGGGTTGCAGAGATGTGTCACCACGCCCAGCTCCATAATCTAGCGCCATTTTTGCCTGATTCTAGAGCTAGCAGCATCCTGCTGATATTGAACAGTGGGTACAATGTAGCTTATAAGCTGCACTTCTAGTGACTTAAAGACAAGGCCTGACTAGTTAAAAGCCAGTTATACCTTTTATGGTTGTGGGACATTGTTTTTAGATTGAGGCAAACTGGCCTGGAACTCAGGAGGCCCATCTTCTTCTGATTAGGGTTCCAGGTGTGTGTCCCCATGTCCAGTTTCAGGGCTTTTAAAGATTCTCATGTAGAAAGAGTGCAGGGGTCAAACCTTAAAACAACTTCCACTGCACTGCAGTCACTGGAGTGCACAGTAGTGACTGTCCAACTGTAAAGTCCATGTGCAGTGAAAGCTATCAGTGAGGGCTCCTGTCCTTCTCCAGCCTAGCACAGCGACAGTCACAAGGGTTGCGAGTGCGAGTGCTTCGTGGCACCCACCTGTTCTCGTCACCCTTCATGCAAACACCCATCTAGCTCAGACCAAAAGGCTGCTGCGTGTTTCAGCCTCCTTGTTCCCAGCGAGGTGGCCCTTCCTAGATTTTACCAAGTGGCGTTGGCTAAGGCAGAGGGCTCTCATTGCTCTGCTTCCCTTCTTTTCATATAGTTTTTCATTAGAAGAAAAAGCAGACCCAAAAATCTCTGACCTTTAGAAATAATGTAAAATTACCATAATCAAAATATTTTTAAAAGTTCCTCAGAATAGAATTATGATTGAAATTTGGTTTAGCCCAAAACTCAAAATCTCCCTGCTTCAACCTCTCAGTGCTAGAGTTACAAGTGTGAGCCATCAAATTTAGGAAGATACCTTTATAGAGTTGTAAAGTTTTGTTTGTTTTTAATGTATAGACTGGAGTTAGAATTCAAATAATGTTGAGAATTCTTCCGAGTTTTCTGTGTAGCTCAGGCTGGCTCTGTAGTCATTCACTTAGTAAGTGGTAGCTCAGGCAAGAGTCAGGTTTAAAAAGCATCTTGTGTCAGACTCCAGAGTGCTTGGCCGACAGACACGTGTCACTGCTATGACTTGTCTCCGGGTTTAAACAGTGAAGCATCAGTTCAATACCACCTCAAGTCTTTAATTCATCAGGACTCAGCCTGCCCTCAGCAGCACAACTGCTTGGTCCTTGGAAACAAAACCACAGCAGCAGCAACAGAGGTTGGGCCAGGTGGTGCAGGCCTGCAGTCTCAGCCACTTGAAAGTTTGGGGAAGGAGGTTTCCAAGGCCTGCCTGGTCTACACAGTGAGTCCAGGCCAGCCTGGCAACTCTGTGAGACTGTCAGAATATACGCAGAAAGCGGGCTGAGGATACGAACACTGTCTAGTCGTGTTAAGTCAATGGGTTCAATCCCCAGAACCGCACCAAAAACCCAAAACAAGAGCTTCTCCAAAATCATAGTTAAAGAATTATGATCCATTTCTGGAACTCCTAAGAACTAATGAGATCCCACCTTGCTGGGGAGGCTCAGAAGCACAGTTTGATTCCCAGCACAGTCCCCAGCCACAGCTTGGTTCTGACTGCCTAGGCACCCAGACACATGGGCAGACTTCCGACAGGGTGCCTGTCGTCTGGAACAACACTAAGTGGCAGGAGCGTGCACACTGCCGGATATTATTATTGTAAACATGTGGGTATAAAGGAAAGAACTAAATAGACCTCACCCTTTCCACAGAATGGTTTAATGAAATTGACTCCCACACCATGAGAATACACAGCATTTGGGGGAAATTCTTAACCATAAGGCCGTTGCTCAGTGAACTGCCACGGCAGGCTTCCCTTTGGAGGCCGAGGATGGCTGACTGGAGAGGCAGAGCTAAGGCATTGGGGACTCAGCGCTTTTGCTGTGCTGTTTCTATTTCCACTCACCAGCTCGAAGGGGTCGTGGAACTCCCCCAACAAAGATAGTTTTTCTGGGGTCCAAAGGCTGAGAGCCATCCATTACAAAGTCACTGTCACTTAGGTTCCACGGTCGGATTTGCACCTGAAAAAAAGGCGTTTACTTGGTCCTTACTTCATTTCCATCAACTCCAAATGAGAATAAGATGACTCAAGACACACCCACTGTGCATTTTTACAACATCCAAGTTCCAAACAAAATCAAGTTAATTACTTAATACGGTCTGCATGAAGTGTCCTTTAGTCTTGGGGAAGGCACTCAACGCTCCAGACACATATCGTGAGCCCCGCCCGCACAGACCCCCTGTGTCATTAAAGGCAATCCTCAACAGATTCTGAGGTTTGAGTCCAGTTCATCTGAACACATCACAGACTGTTGATAACCATTCAGCTTTTTGTAATGAGTCCAGCTAAAAGGAACAGAAACATTAGGACTATTTTCTGGGAATTATCTATTTTCCTGGATTTTCAATTCTTATCACCATCCCAAGTTAAAATATTTACCTTTTAAACAATATGACATAGCACAGATTAACACTCAAGTTAGCAAACAATTACAGAAACGGCAAACCCTGGCACTTAGAGAACAGTATCTAATTTAATTATTAAACTGATTTTTCTACACAAGGTTGGTTAAATAAAGGTAAATGTTGTGTGTGTATGAGCTCACATGCAAGCGACAAAGACACACAGACACACATACACACAGAGTGAGAAGAGAGGAGAGATACAGAGACAGAGAGGGGGAAGAGAGCTGTCGTTTGTTGCAGGAGTTGGGATTCTCCTTGTTTACTATGTCAGTTCTAAGGCAGTAGGTGTTGTGGGAAGCACCTTTAACTGCTGTGCTATCTCACCAACCCATAAAAGTTTAAAGAATATAAAAAGAAACCATTACAACTTATTTTCTTTTCTAAATTTCTGAAAATTTTTCTTATTCAAGCGTGAGTGTGTGTGTGTGTGTGTGTGTGTGTGTGTGTGTGTGTGTGTGTGGTGTATGTGCATGCATGGTCAGATAAGTGTAGAAGTAAGAGGACAGTTTTTGGAGTCGGTTCTCTCCTTCCAGCTTTCTGTGGGTTCTGAAGATAGACCTCAGGGCATGAGACTTGCATTCTGCATTGTCAGGTGGCAAGCATCTTTACCTACTGACCATTTCACTGCTTGCCCACAGTATTTCTTTTTATTTGGATTCTTTATTTTCTGCCCATAGTTTGTATTATTTTATCATTCGCTAAGAAATTAAGTATCTTATCAGCTTACCCTTAAAACAAATTCCTTTTAATCATGACAGGATTACAAAGAACAGTTTAAAACAAACAAAGCAAAATCAATGCTACCCTTTCTATGCTAAAAGGTTAAGGGTGACACTGTCCCAAGAGGGGTAGTTGGCAAGTGGGTCGCCACTGGGGACCAACTGGGAGAAGCCACCTGGTGGTGTTTGCCCTTAAGGAATTAATGCCTATCCTCTATCCCTCTCAGGTTAAGACAGGATACAAAACAGGTGAATATTTTCATATTTAACACCCACAGAATCCATTTCTGGTCTCAGTGGCTTGCCTCAGTATGCCTGGTGTTCTTGCCTTGCCAGACTCCGCTTCTGTCTGCCTGCCTGCAGCTTTTCTAAAACTGGTACCACTCCTTAGAAACAACCCACAGTCCTTCAAATGGCTGGGTTACCTTACCCCAGCCTAGGCTTTTTTTTGTTTTTTGTTTTTCTTTTATTATATTGTTTCTCTTACTAGAAAGCAAAGAACCACAAAACTTTAAATTGACTCTGACAACATGAGCCTGTTAGCCATTCTGTTAGGGCTACAGAGTGTGACCCTCCTTTGCTGTACGAGAAAACGCACCGTCATTTCTGTAGGATGTGCTTAGCTGGGCTGCCTGGCTGCTGCCTTGTCATTCCCACAGAGGTGGATTTGTGCTTTCATGGGGGAGCATCACTAATTTTCAATTATAAACACAATAATTTCCTGATATTGGAAGGATGAAGGTTTAAGAAAAGGGAGGCTCCTCCGGCATGGAAGCCCTCAGCCAGCCTGACTTCTAACAAAGCTGTTAGAGCAGCTTATGGACTCGCATACTGTAGGCTGACTTTGGTCATGGTCGCTATCCCCCCAGCCCTCTTGGTGCTTCAGTTGCAGCCTCAACATATTGCTCAGGGTGGTCTCAAAAACTCCTGGGCTCAAACATCCCCCAGCCTCAACTTCCCATCTAGCTAAGACCATCATTGTGCACTTCTGAATCCAACTGGTTTTGTCAACAATTTAATATTACTCATATTACTGGGATTCCTTATAATCCTCAAGGACAAGGTATTGAGAAACAGGTATTGTGGAACTTTAAAACAATATCTTCATAAAATAAAAAGGGAGAGTTATATCCCTGTACACCACAAAATTAAATCATGAACCCATCACTTCGTTTCAAAGTGAGAAATAAGTCCCATGACGTTACCATAGAGATCTATCTGTTTTCGTCTCATAAACATTACAGAAAACACACCGCACCTTCTATAATTAGCTATATGGTTCAGCTGGTCAAAGAATACTGCAGAAGCCCCAGAACCGGCACGATGACGGCTTTTGTCAGCCATGCTCTTCCTTCCACCTACACTTGCTCCGCCCTCTACCTCATCACCTCACACACAACTCCATGCCTTTGCTCTATTCTTGGCTTTACAGCTTAGGTAAAAGCACAGGAAGAAGCCTTAGAACACAACACTGATCAACCCTATTCACCAAACCCTCACTTCCCAGCTGCCGCCAGGAAAACAGCTGCTCAGAGCTGGCGCCCTGCAGAACTAAAGAAAAAGTGACATAGGCCACCACCAGCGCACTCTGCATTAGCAGAGTAATGTGGCAGTGGGCTGAGGCTTTCCCTCTCACAATGCCTGCTCTCTCTGAGATACAAGCTACTTCCACGCAACTCCTGCCTCCCTGATGGCGGCAATGCTCAAGAAGCACTTACAAAAGAAAAGTACAAAATTTATTTTCTTTTAGTTTCTTTTTTGAATTATGCATTCCTATGAAGGCTTTTCTGAGGACCATGAAATGGATGTTTGGCTGAACTATGTGTCTTCTAAATTCTTAACATCTGAAGCAGTAATCTGTTTTACACAAAGCTTGCTGGTATAAACATTTATTTATGCCACAGAGTAACTTTGAAGGAATGCAATACTAATAAAACCCACAGTTACTGGTAAAAATGTGGATTCCCCTTCTGAGGTCTCCCAGTGTATCTTCTGCAGAGTGCATGTCCTCGGGGTTGCTGTGTCAGACAACCACTATTTGGGGAAAGCTGTAGATTATCTTCTTGGAGTTTCAGGTCATGCATTGATGTACTTAATTGAAAACTCTAAGGAAGTCTACAGGCAAGAAATCTGTTCAATATTGCTAAACATAGCATATCCCAAGTTATTTCTATGCAACTTTTAAATATAACATAAACATAATGTTCAAATTGGGCATCACTGTCCTACACCGAAGTACTCTATTGAGTGATGAACTGTTATTGTTTTGAAAAGATTACTTCTACAGAAATTAACTTTAAGTAGTTAAGAGTAAATTTAATAGTAGTAAATTAATTAATATATTTAAATATTAAACAGCTGTCCAAAGAATTAAAAGTTCTCAGACTAACCTTAATTAAATATATGTTATCATATCAGTTCAGTTATATTTACTATTAATAAAGAGTAAAATACGGGATCTAAATTAAAAACTAAGATTTTATTTACTGAAAATGAAAGGTGATTAATAGAATTAAGAGCAACCCAACTACTAAGAAAAACATTAAGAGCGCAGCATGGATTGCTTGTTTAGACTGAAGGCGCATAAAAATCACTAGCTAAAGAGTTCAATGAAAATTAATAAAAACTTCCAAATTAAAATGTAAATGTACATTTTTGTTCTATCTTTAATCACAGAATAAAAGAAAACACAATGGCCTTGCATAGGCCTTTAATCTCAGCACTTGGGAAGAAGAGGCAGGCAAAATTCTGAAGTTTGAGCCTCGTGGTCTACATAGAGTTCCAGGCCAGCCAGGGTTGCATGGAGAGACCATTTCTTGAAAAAAGAATGAATGAATGAATGAATGAATGAAGAAAAGGGAAGGAGGAAGCAAGAAAGGGAGGGAGGGAAAGGGAAGAACAGAAAAGGGCTTCAAATTGTGTGTGTGTGTGTGTTTGTGTGTGTGTGTGTGTTTGTGTGTGTTTGTGTGTGTTTGAGAGTGTGTGCATGCACTCCAGTGTGTTTTAAAACATCATTTAGCCTTCTTACAATTCTAGAATTCTCTATTTAGAATCAAGTTAGTGTAGATGACTAATTCTGGGCACTCATTTGGAACACCTTGCTCCATACTTCATCCCCCTGGTTACCACTGTATGTTACAAACGCACACCACACAAATATTCTACTACAAGGTGTCTTGTTCCATCTGCTTTTCCCAAAGGAACTCAAAGTCAGCACTGCAGTTCCATGGTCAGCTCAGGTACCAGAACTGATACTACCTCCCCAGCCATCTGGCTATTAGCTCTCTCCTACAAAGCTCAGAGTTGAAACACTGTCAACTCTAACCCCATTTTGTGATTTCCTGGGCTCCCCCCCCCATACCCTTCAAAGTCTCTACTCTTCAAGAAAAGACTATTTTTCTCCCCACTAATCCTACAATCCTTTCATTTTACATGAAAGAGAACAACAATAGTGCAGAACCATCAGGAATGCTCTCCACAGCAAGTGGCAGCATCCCAACTCATCCAGCCAGGATGAATCAGCTAAACCAAGTCCCCTGACATATAGCTGTAACGGGTCAGTTGGAGGGATGGACTCCGACCCATGTCAGCTGTCAGCAATTCTATTTTAAGTGCCACAGCCCTCACCAAATCACTAAAGTGTGACAGCAGAAACACAAAGAGCCAGCAGAAGCAGAAAGAGTTTATAGTTTGTAAAGTGTCTTTGCCTCTTTCATGGTATAAGGGCTCTTTTTATTATTAAACACAGAAACTAACAGCCATAGCAGCAGTATTTGGGGAATTAAACTTTTCAAAGGAAATATATATTTGGTATTTCATTTTGAGCCAATTTTCTTTTTTTTTTGTTTTGTTTTGTTTTGTTTTTTGTTTTTTCGAGACAGGGTTTCTCTGTATAGCCCTGGCTGTCCTGGAACTCACTTTGTAGACCAGGCTGGCCTCGAACTCAGAAATCCACCTGCCTCTGCCTCCCAAGTGCTGGAATTAAAGGCGTGCGCCACCACGCCCGGCGAGCTAATTTTCATTTCTCAGATAGTAATAAACAAATCTGCTAATTTCCAGGAGTAGATGCCATCTATTATTCTCAAGTGTTCTTCTCTACCAGGCAACAACCTGGGTAACTCTCAGGAGAAGGAGAAAGAACAGAGCCTGATAAATGATCAGTCCTTGGCTTTGGTAAGAGTTCTGTATCCTACATGGCTCTGGGGCTGCAGGCCCAAAGCTGTGACTCTAACCCTCTAACCCAGCTGTTCTCAACTTGTGGGTTACAACCCCGTTGGGAGTGGAATGACCCTTTCACAGAGGTCTCCTAAGACCTTCGGAAAACACAGATATTTACATTATGATTCATAACATTAGCAAGTTCACAGTTGTGAAGTAGCAAACATGAGGAACTGTATTAAAGGGTCGCAGCATTAGGAAGGCTGAGAACCACTGGTCTAACTGATCCTCAGACCAAAAACAAAACAAAACAAAACAAAGCAAAACAAAAATGCTCCAGGGAACTTCATCAAAAGAGCCAAAATTCTTTCTAGACAGGGAGCAATAAATAATACTGGGAAATTCTGTCTTGTGCTTCCAGAATGCTCCAGGTGTCCCACCAGGCACAGTAAGTTAAACCCTGCAACATACACTAAGCTGTAGTGCTCACTCCATGCAAGGCCTCACAGCCCCTCAGGGGCCGCCAATTGCTAATGAAGCGTGGCATTTCGTGTACTCTTTCATAGGGATGCTTAGCAAAAAGAGAGAGAGAGAGAGAGAGAATGAATGAACAAATGATACTACAAAAAGGTTATGTAATGTACACCCATGAGTTACTCTTGAGTTAGTAAAGTCATTATTAATGAAATGCTACAGTCAAAAGATGCAAGTGAACACTTTCCTGACCAAGTCATAACATCTGCACATTCTTCTGCATCCATGATCCCAACCTTACATATTTCCCAGGACATCTCTCTCAGAGTACCTGTGGCTCCTTAGTTCACTTTCCTGCCATATACCTATTTCCCTCTTACAGCCAGGGTCCTTTGAGGCTGAGCTCATACATCTGTGCGTGGCCCAACTGCCCAGTAAAGTGTCCAGCCTTAACTCTATGTGCAGATTTGAGGAATAATGGGTACTCTTTCTTCTGCACCCCCTTTTAAAGACAGTCTCACTGTACAGCCCATTCTGTTCTCAACCTCTTGGTCAACCTCAACCTTCTTGGTCTGGCCTTCCAAGTACTGGGATTACAGGTAGGCCCACCACACCAGCTTGGCTTCTGCTCTTCCACAGCTCCTAAAACATGCTACTCACTACTCATTCAACTTCCGGGGGCATAGAAATACACTGTGTCGGTTACCAGTGAGCACTCTAGGGCATGGGCTTACTCTCTCTGTGCCTGCTTTTGATGTCACTAAGTCACAGGTTAATCAGGTAATCAGAATGACTCTGTGCTCATCATCACCAAATGTCACTTAGAAAACACAGCAGCTGATAGGGTTTTGAAACTACTAGCACTTTTCACACCCAAGTGCATGTCTGAGCTATACATTTTCACACCCAAGTGCATGTCTGAGCTATACATTTTCACACCCAAGTGCATGTCTGAGCTATACATTTTCACACCCAAGTGCATGTCTGAGCTATACATTTTCCTCTCTTTTGTTCCCCAAGACGGCACAAACTTTATTATGAATTCATTTGGGGGGGGTAAAATGATGAAACCCTTTTAAAAATATTCACCTATTTATTTAATATGTATGAGTGTTTTTTTACATGTATGTGCACTTTGTGCACACAGGTGGTGCAGAGGGCTGAAGGCAGCATTGGATGTCCTAGAACTGAAGTTACAGATGGTTGTGTGTTACCATGTTGGTGCTAAGAATTGAACCCTAATCCTCTACAAGAATAGCCAGTCCTCTAAACTAATGAGCCATCTCTCCATCATCCCCTGGGTGACTTTTTAAAAGCATATGAATTCCTTGTAAACTAATACTCACTAAGACAAAGTAGGAGAAAATACATCCTATTTGTTTTCTAGAGTCACACTTAGCCTTACTAGAATTATATACAATAAAAATGACTTAACAACCATAAAAATTAAGTCATTTCAAGACTGAAATCCAGGCTTATCTCACTTCACATTAACTATCCTGCAAACCTGTGAGGTCTCCTGTCCTCTAGGCCAATGGCTGGAGCCACAGCTTCCTGGAGGGCTGAAAATATATTTCTAGGTAAGCAACCAGTTTCTTCTCTCCAAACTCGATTCTGCCTGTCCTCTGTACATTAGAAATGACCAGCAGTGGCTGAAGGCCCAGTAGCAGAGGACTTGCCTAGAATGACCATGGTGCCCCATGCATGCGCCAGCACCACCAGAAAGAAAAAAGGAAATGGCTAACAGAATATTCCTTGCTAACAGATTATTCCTTGATCTACTGACAAAACAGTCAGAGTCAGAGTCTCCCCCCCCACCCATCCCACTAACTTAGCAATGGAACTAGCTCTGTTATTTGGCTATTTTAAATTCCAGACTCATGCCTCAAACAATTTTGTACCCAAGCAAAACATTTTGGTCCAATGTTTCCATACATGTGTATTTACAGCTCCATGGTACTAAGAAGGGGTGGTTGTTAACAGTTTAGAGGAATTCATTTATAAACATTTGGGTCAGGGTCTGGAGGAGCAATGGCTCAGTGGTTAAGAGCATTTGCTGTATTTGGCTGAGTTTAATTCCCAGCACCCACAGCAGACAGCCAGCAAGTGCCTACAGCACCAGGGGATATGATACCCTCTTTTGACCTTAACATGGCACTACACTTATGTGCATAAACCTACTCGCTGATAGCATACATACACATAGTTAAAAATAGAAATAGAAATAAAAATAAAAATAAAACCCAATCAGGTTACTGAGTTTTTCCAGGGAGGAAGCCTATTGCTGGGTTTTAGATAACTAATTTCACAGGGATCTATATAAGTGCCATGTCCAAAGCAGGATTAGAGAATATTATACAATGTTACATACATTTTTTTGTATATTGTAAGATGCTTTTATAGCATGAATAAAATCAATGTTTCTCAAATATTTTATGGATATAGAACTTTTAATTAAAGGAGAAACTTAATATAAAGCACACAAGGTGAGTGCAATCGATGGTGAGACTTTCAAGATGGTTGTCGACTGGACATGTGTTCTTTGGAATCCATGTAGATGAACACTGAATGCAGCCCCTGAAGAAAGCACTGGCTGTCTGGTTCTCTGGTCTCTATGTGGCACCCTGGCTACATAGAGCTGCCACTTTACCTTCATGGGACAGGCATAGAGCATCTCTGAGAAGCTCTGGACCCACTTGCAAGTTCACAGACTAAGCAAAGTGGGAGATTCCACACTCTCATTCCAGACAAGGATTTCCACACTCTCATTGCAGACAAGGATTTCCACATTCTCATTCCAGACAAGGATTTCCACACTCTCATTCCAGACAAGGATTTCCACACTCTCATTGCAGACAAGGATTTCCACACTCTCATTGCAGACAAGGATTTCCACACTCTCATTGCAGACAAGGATTCCCACACTCTCATTGCAGACAAGGATTTCCATACTCTCATTGCAGACAAGGATTTCCACACTCTCATTGCAGTCAAGGATTCCCACACTCTNAGACAAGGATTTCCACACTCTCATTGCAGACAAGGATTTCCTGCTTTGGAGAAATTCTTGGAAGAAGGTGCCCAAATCATGATCAAGATTAAGAATCCAAAGAACAAATAAGTAAATTAAAGTAAAAATTGTTAAGGACTTCCTAGGTGGCACATGACAAGATGACTTAGCCGAGGGTTCTAAGATGGATTTACAAACCCAGATTTAACTGAGCCAACCCAAAACTAAAGTTCCGGCTCAGAGGCATTCATGGAGGATGACGTGGTCTTAGGAGATATGCAGTGAGCAGAGAGATGAGGCAGTCAATCCAAGTGCCCTACAACAGCTTTTACATATTTTTCCAAGTTTAATTTTTTGGAAAGATTTTGCTTGTTCGTATGTTTGTTTTGATAGCTGCTATAGTAGGTATAATTTGTTATAGACAGTAAAATAATCAGTGAAAAGTTCATAGCATTTGAGAAAGGTTTTGAAGTAAGGGTAGGAATTTGACCTTGTGACAGAAACAAAAATATTCAGTTTGATTAAAATATGAGGGTACAGGAGAGGAGATGGCTCAGTCATTAAAGGACTTGCTGTACAGTCAAGAGGGGTGGAGTTCAGGTCGCTAGAATCCAGGTGGGCATGCCAGCTTGCCTATAATGCCAGCCTCAGAAATGGAACAGAGGAACCCTGGCAAGCTGGCTAGCAAGATCAGCCTTGTTGTTGAGCACCGGATCTGACTGAGACACTCTGCTTCAAAGATTAAGTTGGAGAGTGATGAAGAAAGATATTCACTATCTTACGCCTCCTTATGTACACATTTGCAAACACACACATATCAAAACATTCTACATACATGCATGCATTCCACCACACATACACATGAAAGAAAAGGGAAGGTAAATAAATATGAAGGTCAGAAAAAAAGAAAAAATGGTTGGAAGGGAAACTGAAGCTAGACTGGAAAGCTCTCAACGCCTAGGCAAAAAAATCTGGACTGTTTCTATAACTAAGGAAGAACAACTAACAGTGATAGAAATTCCACTGAAAGGGACATAAGTAGGTCAAAAGAGACCAGAATGACAGACTAGACAGAATTAAGAACTGAAACAAGGGGCCAGTCAGATGGCTCATCAGGTAGACACTTAACCACCACCTCTCGATGATCAGTGTTCCACTCCAAGGACTGACACGGTGGAAGGAGAGAGCTAACGCTACAGAGTCGTCCTCTGACTCACATGTGCCCCCCCCCATGCACACAAGCACACAAAATAAATCAATTAAAATATATTTTAAAAAGAACTGAAACAGTAAGTAGCATCTAACTCGAGCTTCTCTGTCGCTATCATTCTTTTCACTGAGTTTTGTTTTTCAATGTGTAAGTGAGTGGCCATGCTACCTGAGTAACAGTCCAAAACCTAACCTACATAAGCACACGTCAGCTTGGTAATACACTTTAAATTCTTTTCAAGGTGTTTCCGGTCGCATAACTCAAGTCAGTCTATTTTAGAAGCAAGCATCACTGTCAGGCATGGTCGTGCATGTCTTTTGTCCCAATAGTTGGGAGGCAGAGGAAGGCAGATCTTTGAGTTTGGTATGAGGCTGATCTATAAATCAATTCCAAGCCAGCCAGAATTCCATGGTAAGACCCAGTACCCAGTCTCAAGACAAAACAGAGCAAGACTCTATCATCTCCTTGCCCTCCTGTCTTCTGTCTGTCTTTCATCTCTCTGTGTGGGCTCATCCAGGACACCTGCTCTATAGTTTGTTGCTTAGAACCTTCAGGGTCAGACTATTCATATTTTGTCACCTTCTTGGGAGAGACTGCTGCTCATGGCATCCCTCTGCCTCACTGGAAGCACAGACATCACTGTCACGTGGGGTGCCTGGGACTGAGGAACTTGGAGCTCCTCTTTCTGTAGGAAGGAAACAGTTACAGATCTTGGACCCACAGCAGCTCCTGCCCTTGCCAATCTTTCCTTCTTCCCTTTGGGAATAAAGAGTCAAAATAATCAGGTAACCAACACAGTTCTTTCTGCTGCCTTTCAGACCCAAAGCTATGCACAGACAATCCACATAGAATCATTTAAGGGAAGGAAATGACTGAACAAAACCACCTATCCAATATACCCTAAAACCCATCAGTTTGGGATTCAATTGATTTAAAACAAGCATCATCCTGGACAAGATGGTTTAGAGCAGACTTTACTGTCGGGCTCTGTACTGGGAAAACAATCTAAATAAATTAATTCACTAAACTGGAAAAGGGATTTGATTTGAGAAAAAGGAGAAAAAGGAGAAAGGGTAGGAAAATCTTCAAGGTAACTTTGGAACCTGATATATCTCCATCCACTTTTTATTCTGATAGTCAGAAAGATTTAAATATCACAGTCAGGGCACTAGCATCCTGAAGGGTAGACCATGAAAGCTGGTCAGCCTAAGACATGGAGCAATGAGGAGCGGTGGCTGAGAAAGCCGCTGAGTGAGCGCCTATTCCCACTGAGTCTGCAAGGCTAATTCTAGCCTTTGGGACATCCATCCGCATTAGCTGTGGTGTATATGAGCCACTAGCAAAGTGTGTCTAAATGAAGCTGGGAGTACTGGACGGAAAGCCCAGAAAGAAGTTGCAACACTAGAGACAAAAGCTTTGCGCTCTACCATGGAATGCATTTCATTCAAAGTAGAGAAACCAACAGGGAGAGGTTCTCTTTCTATGTTTATACCAACTATTAATGCTGGAAATTCTGAGTATGGCTGGATCAAATAAACATGTTTTTGGATAGTCACCATCAGAATTTATCTGCAGTACAACTCCTTCTCTAGCTCAGGTAAGGCAAACTGTGATCAGGTAGAAATGTGAAGTAACAATTGAAAGCTAGTTTCTCATAAACATTTCCAGTAGAGAAGATTATACTAATCATTTTCAAAGTCCTTAAAGTCTGGAGTAATGCACATATTTAGAGTGCAAACACTAAGAAGCAATGGTATTATCTCCATACCGCATATGTTTGCAATGATTAATTTGCTCCCCTCTCAAGATACATCTTGTCCAGGTGCGGGCCTGCCTTACCAGACATCTCCTCCTCTAGCCTACAGAGCCAGCGACACGGAGGTTCTGAGCCCCGAGCTCATCTCGTCTCACCTCAGTCCTACAGTTTGCTCTCTAGTGTGGGCATGATGACGTCACCATGCACCTCTATCCCTTTGCATTTGTTGCATCCTCTCTGACAATGTGCGGCTCCTTCCACCATAACCTTCCTAGTTCATTCTCGCTGCCTTCTCACTGAGTGCTAGGGGCATCTCTGCAGATTGACTGTTACAGACAGCTAGCTCACTGCCATATTTGGTAGGAAGATTCTAATCTCACACAATTCTAAAGGGACTTAAGTAATTTTAGGTTTAATTGTTATTCAGATGATGTATAACATGATCATTCTCTTAGTAAGCTTTCACATCTCCCACACCATGCACACACCTTTTAAATAAAGCTCAAGGTTAACACAGGTTCCCTAATTTCCCCCTCGCTATTGTCTCCCCACCTGTACAACATTCAACAATGTCATTACTGTTATCAAAATTTGGCAATGGACCCAGAACCAACAATTACAATGACACTTTTTTTTTTTGGGGGGGGGTTTTCGAGACAGGGTTTCTCTGTATAGCCCTGGCTGTCCTGGAACTCACTTTGTAGACCAGGCTGGCCTCGAACTCAGAAATTCGCCTGCCTCTGCCTCCCGAGTGCTGGGATTAAAGGCGTGCGCCACCACGCCCGGCTACAATGACACTTTTATAATGTCTCAAATCCTTATTTCTTTTTCTGTATTAACTTTTCTGCCATGACTCAATACTCCCATTCTGTAGTAATTCCCCCTTCTACTTATATACAAATTCTCCTCTTTATAGGTGGCCAAGTCCCATTTGGAAGCCCTGTTCTTCCCAGAAGCTATGGCCACAGGGCTGAGCTCTAACTGTCCTGTCCTGAACCACATCACTATGAATGACTGACTGATGGCACCAGAGAGTTATATTTGTACAAGGACCTGCTCTTTACTGAGTGCTTCTACATTCATTTTTCTCTCAAAAAAACCAACAAAGAATGACTTGTTTTTCCTATTTTCTAGTTTGGGAAATGACAGGATGGCTACTCAGAACCAAGCATATATTTAAATACTAAGTAATGGAGTTAAGACTCAAGCTCACACATCTAATCCAAGTCATCATAGACACACTTCTGAGAATATACTTAGCCAAACAAGTGAGCCCCAATATCTCTGATGAAAGCATGCAGTGATTGCTCTAGGCCCCAGATAGAGCTTTAGCCCCTTGCCCACTCATTCCACATTGATATTTTTACTGTTTCCCACCCTAAGGACTGAGCCTTTACACACAAACTCATCTCGCCCTGCCCCTGCTAACTTCCCATGGATTCCTACCATTGCCAGTTAGAGTTCTTTCTTCTGCTTAGAACACGGTCTTGACCCTTCTCTCCCCACTACAATAGCTCACAAGTCACAGGCTCTTAGCCACAAACTCTGGACGAGCACACACTTGTTTACAGTGTCAGCGCCATGCTTTCTGCCCTGCCCTTCTCCTGCCCTGCTGAAACTGTCCATTTAGAGTGTGACTTGCTGGCCCACCCATCAGGTAGCTGTGGATACAACCCAGCATAAAGCATATATTCAAGGACATTAAAGAATAAGTTCCTCCTGTCCTTGATTTGAAATAATGACAGAAAAGAGCTGCCAGAAGCACTAAGAGCATCGTTCACTCAATTCAGTGTCTAAAGAGCAGTCAGCTTACCCACCTTTAAGGACCCATTTATTTACCCGGGGTCTCAAAAGTGAAACATGAAAGTTGAGTACTTTTTACCTAACTTCTCATCATTAGCAACAATCTTAGCTCTACACAGCAAGGTCAACTCAGGTACTAGGCTCCTAATTACTGCATTTCCATGACAAGGAGAAGGAACAGCCAGACAGCTACATACACACTCTGGGAAGGCAGCAGCTGACTACACATCACTTACTGGTTTATCCTTGATTGTTGGGCTGGACACACACAGGTACAGTTTCCCATCCTCTTCTAGGCAGGCATCTATCAGAGCTTGCACCGAGCTCTCCTCCTGGAACAGCAGGAAAGCATAGCCTTGGGGAGAAAGAGACAAAAGGGAGGGAGAGATCAGTACTTCACCCTCAAAGCTGTAGTGAAAATATTATCTGTAGCAGGTGCGGGGGGGCTCATACCTGTATTCTCAGTGCTCAGGAGGCTGAGGCAAGAGGGTTTCCATGTGTGCTAACCTGAGCTACATAAGGAGTTACAGACTAGTGCGGACTACAAATTAGGAAGCCTATTGTGTCACTGTTAGTAAATTCTTACTAATCCCTGGATGTTCAGGTGGGGCAGAGGGACCTAAGACCCTGCTGTGCTAGGCACTGCACTTGGTACATACAGACAATTATCTTGCTTCATTAAATCACATGCTACTCTGACAGCTGGGTGCTCTAACATCACTTCGTTTAATTTTCAGAGCTACTCAAGAGAGCAAGTTCAGACACCTCTGTGGAATTTCCACAAAATAGGTCTCATCATTAAGGTACACTCTGAATGGTGCAAGCTACAAATAGTATCCAGGAACTAAGCATCATTTCCATCCAGCAAGCAACAGTCTCGATTCGAGCACAGTAGGGAAAGTACTAAAATACTGAAAGGAGCCAGACAGAAAACACCGTGTCCAGAAGAGACAAGTCACAATAAAACACAGATGAATGGCTACCTATAACTAGAGGAGGTTGATGTGGTGGAATTGATCCTGGTGACTGCTGACTGTACAAGCCTGTGACCATATGGAAAACTACTGAATAACACATATTAACTTGATGAACTGTATACTATGTGGATTATACTTCCCCAAAGCTGCTGTTTAAACAGCCCGGCAGGCTGGTGTGAATTTGCACATTACTGGTGCTCTTTCCCCAAGGAATATTCTCCTGAGAGAAGCTGCAAACTACAAATGTAGTTTTTTCCCTGAAAGCTTTTAAAGATATATTTCATTATTACTCCTTCTTTGTAAGCTCCATACTTGTATACAATGCTTTAATTGTACCCACTTCCCCTCCTCCAGCTCCCCTAGACCCTTCCCAACAAGTCCCCACCCAGCTTAAAACATTCTCTCCCTCTTTCTTCTTCTTTCTCTTCCTCCTTCTTCCTGCTTCCTTCTTTCTTCCTGCTCTCTCCCCCTCTTCCTCCTCCTTCTCTTTTTAAAACAACCTACAGAGTCCAATTAGGCATGCCCACATGTGTACAGGTGCAAGAGCATCCACTGAGACACTGGCAAAGTACCAGTGGCACACTCCGAAAGAAAAATTAATTTCCCACTGCCAGCAGCCACCAATGGCTAATAGCACCTCCTTAGCTGAGGCGGGCTGGAATTTTGACTGGCTTAGTCCTATGCAGGTAAGCAAAGCTGTGGTGAGTTCATGAGTGCAATGACCATGTCATATCCCAAAGACAGCAGTCATAGGCCTCTTCTCCATCCTCTAGCTTTTATATTCTTTCAGCCTTGTCTTCCTGGATAGATGTTCTCTGAGCCCTGGGGTGGGATGGGAGAGGATTTTGGTACAGATGTTCCATCTCCAGGGAATACAGACAGCTATTTACTATCTTCACTTTGACTGGCAAACATCAATATTAACTGAAGGATTTCCATGGACATAGCCAGTGGTGGTTTGTGTGTGTGTGTGTGTGTGTGTGTGTGTGTGTGTGTGTGTGTGTGTGAGATATTTCCTTGTTGAGACAGGGTCTGACTATACCAGGCTGGCCTAGAACTGGATGTGTAACCCTGACTAGCCTCAAACTTGACATCTTCCTGTTTCAGCTTTAGGAGAGTTGGCCTGACTAGCATGGGCCTTGACATCTTGTTTGGAACATAATTTTAAACTGACATGGAATAGTTCTATAGCCTGTGGTACCACATGATGAGAAGCTGATGCATGAGCACAGTGTAGTGATCCAACCCTGAGACTTGGTGCCTCTCTCTTCTTGAACATTTCTATTGCATTGTGTTGGAGATCCAAACAATCCTTTTCAGTTCCTTTTTTCTTTTTAAAGGAGAATTATCTTTCTGATCATCATGTCTATTGGCCATTGGAATGGCAAATAATTATGGATTAGGAGTCAGGATCTGGGTGTAAGTCATAACATTTACTAGCTGTGTGATAATGGTGGCTAACAGTTAGTGAGCATTTAGATACACCAAGTACTGATGTAAAGGCCTTGTGCTTATGTGCTCATTTGATCTTCCTGGCCTACAAAGCAGGTACTATTTTTAATTCTTTTTCACAGTTCAGAGAACTGTATGTAGTGATTAAGTGGCTGGTTTGAGGTGAGGTCATAAGCGATGGAAACATTTACTGTAATAGTAAACATTTGAATCTCATCAGTCTTTTTTCTGTAAAATGAAGAATACATTTGTCCTTCTATCTTATAGCAATATTAACCTGTTGGATAATATATATAAAAATGCTTTGTAAATGGGAATATCACACTATCATACAAGTGTTGACTTTCTGTTATACATTGTTTATTTTATTTTATTTTTTATTCTTTAATATTTTTATTATAGTACAGTTGTTATCCCCCTCCTGGTCTGCCCTGACTGCTCCTCATGGATTGGTAAAATTAACAAAGTAAAAATGGCCATCCTACCAAAAGCAATCTACAGATTCAATGCAATCCCCATCAAAATTCCAACACAATTCTTCAAAGTCATGGAAAGAGCAATTCTCAAATTCATCTGGAAAAACAAAAAACCCAGAATAGTGAAAACAACTCTTAACAATAAAATAACTTCTGGGGAAATTACCATCCCTGACCTCAAGCTATACTACAGAGCAATAGTGATAAAAACTGCATGGTACTGGTACAGAGACAGACAGGTTGATCAATGGAATAGAACTGAAGACCCAGAAATAAAACCACACAGCTAGGGTTACTTGATATTTAACAAAGGAGCCAAAAATATACAAAGGAAAAAAGAAAGCATCTTTAATAATTGGTGCTGGTCTAACTGGTAGTCTGTATGTAGAAAAATGAAAATAGATCCATATTTGTCACCTTGTACAAAGCTCAAGTCCAAGTGGATCAAGGACCTCGACATAAAACCTGATACACTAAATATAATAGAAGGGAAAGTGGGAAAGAGCCTTGAACTCAGTGGCACAGGGAGAAATTCCCTAAACAGAATTCCAATGGCTCATGATCAAGAATTGATAAATGGGACCTCATGAAACTAAAAAGCTTCTATATGGCAAAGGGCATAGTCAATAGGGCAAATAGGCAACCTACAGATTGGAGAAAAAAATCTTTACTAACCCAACATCTGATAGAGGGCTAATATCCAAAATATATAAAGAACTCAAGAAGCTAACCAGCAAGAAACCAAACAACCCAATAAAAAAAGGGGGGGGGGTATAGAACTAAACTGAGAATTCACAACAGGGAAATCTTGAGTAGCTGAGAAGCACTTAAAGAAATGTTTATTCATTTTTTATGATTTTGAATTACATATACGTATGTGGCTCTGCATTTGAGCAGTGCATGTGAGTGGGGTGCCTAAGGAGGGCAGCAGTGTTGGGTTCCCTGAAGTGACAGTTACAGGTGGTTGTTGAGTTGCCTAATGTGGATTCTGGAATTGAACTTGGGTCCTCTGGAGGAACAGCAAGTACTCTTAACCACAGAGGCTCCTTCCAGCCCCAATTCCAATTTGTGGTGTGTGTAAAATTAACATTGAGTTGTTGTTATGACCTTATAAAATTGCAACTCATGTGAATGATATGTGCTCCTTTCTACTCTGCATTTACAAAGTATCTGGTGAATCAATGGAAATGATCTAGATATCAAAGTAAGCCTTAATTAAAATTACTTGATAGGCTGAATAGTACACCAAACATTAAACTGGCTGGATATCTGCTTTCAATATCATTAGCCATTTCCAAGAGAGAACTGACAGATGTAGGTTTATTTGCTAGTTTTAATATATACCCCTTAATAAAAGTCAATTATACCTATAAATAGTGTGCTTGTAATCACAAGTTTGATGGCAGGTTCTATTAGTTTGAAAGATATATAATGGTTGTTTTGTTTAGTTTTGGCCAAAACCTCTCTTCTTTATTTCCTGTACTCTGAGTCAGTAACAGAGAGAAATTCATAAAACATCTCCAGTTTCAGAAATGACAACTGAGGTGTATGGGGCTTCTAAGACATAATGGACAATGGGAAGCCCTCAGCTCAGAGCCAGTCTGAAGAACAAGAGGTGGGCTCTGGAGGGACTTGTGGTCACTGCTACTCTCATGACCCTAGGTTATATACAGCATAGTTAGAATGAAGTTCCTCACTTCCCACTGGTACCAAATAGGTTAGAAGTTCAGGGTTGGAACACAGAGGGAGTTTTAGATAAGCATGAATTGGCAGGAATAGGAAGATATAAGGGCACAATTCCTTTTTATTTGGCTAGGTTTCTGAAGGGTAAATTTAATTAACAGGACTTTTTCTTTTAATGCCTGAGAACATATTAAAAATTACCTCTGAAATATTCTTTGTTGTTTTTCAAATACAAAGCTTCCTGAGGTCTTAAATATCTTTCATATTATAATTTTAAGTATTTTATCCCTATGAAGATAGAACTTATTACCAAGCTTACTACCATAACTACCAGACCGTGGGTGTTAGGAACCCACTGACTCATCTCACCCACACAGGCTCTATGCGATAAACTCAGTTGTCATTATCCTGTCCCCAGGGATTCTTAGATTCAAAGCTAGGGGCTGAATTTGGAGTTAAAACCTAAGCCACATCTGGAGCTCTCACTGCTGCCCATTATCAACACCGTTTCGTGTAAACAGAAGATCAAACTAATTACAATATCACTAAGAACATACCTCTAACATTTTTTCTAATGTGAGAACAACTTTTAGATGGTTCCTGACAGCAACAACAACAGACTACAAGTTCTTGAGTTCTATCACCTAGGAATTTAGGTTGAGCCACACTAGACGCAACCCAAGCAGGTTTTCTAGTGTTCCCTCTCTACAGTCAGAACAGCTGTTTAAGGCTGGCTACTGCTGTGCAAGTTACAAAGAAGTGGTTAACAGACAAGGGCGGTTAATGCTAGTTCACAGACAATGCCTTCAAGGAGATGTAAGGCAAAACTATTTTATCTCCTCCTCAAAGAACTGATTTTTGAGTGGAAGACACAGGAAGTAACATAAATTCGTTAAGTCTCTAAGAAATATGAAGTTAGATGCTATCTTTGGATTCGTACTGAGTCTGCACAAACACTAGATTGGCTGTTCTCTAACGTGACGCCTGCGGAGAAGAACAGAACTCCAGCTGTGCTGAGGCTTCCTCTCCCACGAGGACATCAGTACCACCCCTCACAACAGGCACTTCCTTCTACCCATTTATGCAGTTGTTTTTGTGGCTTTCTAGCCAGATGTCACATACAAAGGCCATGACGATATTCAACAGCTCATCCCTTTCCTGCCATTAGTAGGTCTGGAGATGGCCATCTTCTGGGTCCCTTTCTCCAATTCAGGACAGCAGACTCCTTAGCAAGGCCAACTCTCTGTGACTTTAGTCTCTGCAGACAGCATGGACTTTCAGTCTAGACTGCTTCCTTGGCCTGCTTCAGACTCCAGTTCTTTCACTGGGAGTATCAGACTGCCTACATGAGCTGGAGGATACACTCAGCAACTAGCTGGCCATGGGTGCCAGGCCTTGGAGGCCCAGAAAGACTTTCTAAATCCAAGCAATCATGCCATCTGACTGAGTGCCCTGGCTTGTACTTGCCTTTAAAATGTCATTGGTGATTTACTTGTTTCAAGTAATAGCCTCAAATGAGAAAAAAATTCCAGTGTGTGGGGCTGTGTCCTGGTTTGTATTTATAAAATGGTAACCAACCAACATACAGACTTCTGATCAAGTCAGAGCAGCCTCAGAAAGACAGGCCCAAGCCTTGGATAGGCAGAGAACTCTCTCTCACCTCACAAAATCCAAGCTCTTAACCACCAATACCCTTCCTAGAGTCTGAAGGGCCCCGCCAGCCTGAGCTGCTTGGGTTCAGACCTTTTTTTTTAATGACACAAGCCAGTCTGTTCCAAACATTCTCTCTGACCTTGAATTTCAGGTCACAGGACTTCTTACCTGGTTTGCCTCAGGAGATTTGTCTTTGGATTCATTTCAAGAGAACCAAAAATATCTAGAAGGTGCAAAGCATGATGGTAGGCATTGGCTCTACAAGGATGAACAACAGCAAAGAAGGATCCTGCCCTGGAAGATCCAAGATTTCTATCTTCTATGTATAAGGATATAAAGAATGACTGTTTTCATGAATAGTGTGGTGGTATGTGTATGTCCTACAGAACACTAGTAAGAAATATGTAACATGGTAAGAAATACTGCAGCAGATTTGTCCAATCCAGAGAACTTACAGAGCAGAAGCCAGATCTAGCTGGAGAGGACTATTTTTTTTTTCCAAGAAGCGAGGTCATTCCAAGTTCAGGAAAGACAGCAGGCCATGGCATAAACTGGCCAAGTTCAGACTCATGTGTAAAGGAGCAAGTGAGTTCTGGGTTAGAACACAAGGTTGGAGTGAATGAGTCACACCAGTGATCCCCTGCCTGCTGCCTAGAGCACTGAAGACCTAGCACTCCCATTTATTTTCCTGTTGAACTAGAAAACCTCAACTCTAAAATGGCTTGAACTCTTGAACTGTTATGTGCCCTAGGCACCTATCCATTAATATTCAATGAGGTCATAGGGGCAAGTAGAGAGTTCTCACCTACAAACAGTATATTAGGGAATGGAGAGATAGCTCAGTGGTTAAGAGCACTTGCTGCTCTTCCAGAGGGACTGGGGTTCTGTTTCCAGCATCTAGGGTGGCTCACAATCACACCTGCAACTCCAGCTCCAAGGTCTTCTGTGACCTTCATATGCACACACGTGACACACATGCATACATACAAATTGAAAAAAAAATACATTAAGTCCTTTAAAAAGGAAACTGCATTAAAAATCCAAAGGATCAATGTTTTAAACATATTTTTAAAAACTGAACTTCATGGAGAGATGAGAGACTATTTTCAGTAAGCCAGAGATGTCAGAGACATCAGAAGCACATTCTGAGGCCAGGAGCAGATGTCACATGTGCACAGCCCCTGCTCAAATGTAGAGATGGCCCTGCAAATGCACTTGCTCACCTTCCTGGATTCCTAAACGTGTCACTTGGAGTCAGACTCCATTTGCTTCCTGGAGCTGAAATACACATTAGTTCCAGCCCATTTTCTGCATCTTACTACACCAACAACTGCTTCTTATAGGCTGGCTGTGGGTGAGCAGGGGTGGGAGCGGCTGGGAGTGACAAGAAAGCAAGATGACTGAGAAGAGGCACCCCCAGTGGAGACTGGTGGAGCACTTTCTGCAGTCTGGGGCAATGTCGTGGAGAGTTAGCTTTAAAGCTGTTTATGTAACTACACCTTCTCATCATAAAGAGGGCCTTGTGAAGCCTGCCAGCCTGTCCCTTCAAGTCACTGTCAGTTCTAATAAGCACCTGACCAGGGAAAACTGAGACCAGGCTGGGAGTTTAGGAGGAACTGACCAAACCAGTTGGGTGATTTTATTACTACCAGGTATTACATTTTCATGGAGGGCATATTATTTAACACCTACTGATCCTAAGACTTGTGCTAGTGCCTGTGTGTACTGTCTTATCTAATCTGAAAAACCCAAAGAGAGGCACTACCTCAGATGAGTACACTGAGATGCAGGGGTTAAATTATTCAGTGCTAAATGTCAAATAGCTAGTAACTGTTGGCACCTCTTCCCGAGACTCGATGTCTGATATCTGTCCACATATTTGTTGCTTTTCCTTCACCCTCAAACAATTGGCCAGCTGTGTTTACAGCAGACATATCCCTCAGTCATGTCCTCAGGCCGAAGCTCTGACACTAAATTCTTTTCTCCTCTGACTTTAATGTCCTCAGATCAGTTCTTGATTTCACTGACAATACATTTCCTCTCTAACAGTTTCCCCTTCAAGACTATGGGCACCTACTCTGTTTAGAAGACAACCCAGGTTCACTGTTAGCAGCAATAATTTTTACAGTTCCCCATAGGTGTTTCTCCTCCTCCTCTTCTCCCCACCCATGTGGGTGTGAATGGGTGTAAGTATGTATGCCTGTGTGCCTATGTGTTTATATGTGTATGTGTGTGGGTGGCCTCTTCCTGACCTGAAGCTTGATGGTTGGACTCAAGAGGCTGCCCAACAAGCCCTAGGGACCCTCTTGTCTCCCCCTTTCCATGCTGGGATAAGAGGCACACCTGACCTTTGATGTGGTTTCTGTGGACAGATACTCAGGTCCTCATGATTACATGACAAACACTTTAGCGACTGAGTCATTCCTCCAGCCCCATGTTCCCATTTCCAATCCTTTTACTTAATATTTTCTTTCTTGGTCATACTTTCAGTCTTGGTCCTACCAAAATCCTACAGTAAGTCCATACCAAAACTGAAACATCCTCTCTCCTTCACCTGACAAATTTGCATTTCATTTCCGTTTTTGACAGGTGCTATCTTCCAAGCAGAGTCCTCATGAGGAGTACTTACAGCTTCCAAGCAGAGTCCTCATGAGGAGTACTTACAGCTTCCAAGCAGAGTCCTCATGAGTACTTACAGCTTCCTGGGATGAAGCACCTGCCCTTTCCTAGCATCTCTGCCCAGGCACAGCATGTACCACTGTGACCTCGTTCGTACACACTGTCGCTATTTCTGTAGTTGCCCAGGCTTTGTCCTGTGGCTTGCATGCCCCAATGCTGTTCTCCTTCCTGTACAGTTCTCTAAATTGTAAATGGTTCACAAAAACCAAGTTCACAGTTGGACTTTAGCACAATGCTGAGAAGGCAGGTGTTTAATACAGCAGTCTAAGTGGGAGTGTACTTTGGTCTTGAAAGTAAAAATAGAAGCTGCTCCATCTGTCTAAGCAGGACAAGACAAAAAAAAAATCACCTCATTACAGTACAGTGCAGTTGCACAAGAAAACACTCCCTGGAATGAAAACTGCAAGTATATAAAATATTAAAATATATTCATAATTCACCAGAGTGTTAGAACTGTCATCCAAGACCTATATTTGTGAAAGGAAAATAAAAGAATATTACTCAAAGTATTTATTGTATTATAGAGTGTGAAAGATGAAATACATGATAAATTCATTAGGCTTCCTGACTAATGTTTACCTAACCTAGAAGGTGGAAGACCTTGGAATCTGAGACTAGAACAACACTGACTTATTTTCATTCAAATTATCTACAAGGGGAAAAATGACATTTGCAAATCTGTCTTTCCAAAGTCAGATTTTAGACCAACTGAAGGAAAATGAAATAGATGCTACACTCCAGCCTGCTATAGTCACTCAATGACCTGTTTGTCTCTTTCTTGTCCCTCAAACAGTACTACCTTAGCTGGCTGGTTCAAAGTGGATCTGAATTCACGTGGCCTGCCTTATGCCAGGCTCACAGATCATGCTGGTATTATATAAACCATCACAACTGCATGGCTTAGTCACAAGGTCAGCAGGCAAGCCAGCTTGCGCAGCACAGGGAACTCCAGGACTGCAGCTGAAAGCACTGCTCAGTAGCATATGCTTCTGGTGCTCAGGAGATGGCCCTGTGCTAAAGAGCTGATGTTTCCAGAGGACCTGGGTTTGATTCTAAGCATCCACACAGCAGCTGTCATCTGTCTGGCCTCTTAAGGCACCAGGACATACATGAGGCATGGACATACAGGCACAGAAACACATACAGAAGCCCAGAAGCCTCTGGCAACAATGGTGCAGTACAGTTGCTCTCTCTGGCTAGATTCTCTGTGTGGTCCCACAGGTTCCATTCCTTCCCAAGAGGTTAGATTAGAGCCATATCAGGAGCAGCTGCTTCATGCAGAAAGGAGAGAAAGTCCAGGGTGGGGAGACATTTTTATAGCTCCAGAGGCAGCAACTTTGGACAAGAGACATTCTCCAGGAGATACTGAGAGAGGTTATACTGAATATCTACCACTACATTCATTGGTCCAAGTTATCTTCCCAGATGGAATATTCACAGCTCTGTGCTCAAGGAAGTTAAGACCAAGCTTTTCCTTTATAGCAGTCATGAAATCCAGGGCTCTACCTTGGGCATAACTTACGTTATAGCCAAATCTTAAAACACAAACTGGACTAATCAGATGTCCTCTCTGGAACTCAAATAGAAACATGAGAACATTTGAGCTGACTCGAAGCAGAGACTGCACTGGAGGATTAGCTCCTAGTACACACAGCCGAGCTGCCCCGCCACCCATACCACAGCCTCCACACCACCTGCTCATATCCAAGCTCCTCTTATACTCCACTAGTCACTTACAGCCATGCCCCTGAGCTGAGCTAGCACCTTAGTGTCTGTGATCTATCCAGGCTAAGAACTCAATCATAAAGCACCTCACCCAGGTACATAAGTGACGAGGTAGCACCAAAGAGGCAGAAGCCTATAGGTAAGCTATGGACAAAAGACAACTCAGACCTATTACAAGCTTAAGACAGCTCTTTGGAAAGACTCCAGCTTATGTGAGAACAACAGAGGACCAGGCTATATAGCCTAAGCATCATGCTTCCCCTTTTAAACAAAAATGAATTTAAAAATTCACCTCCTTTATTTACTAGGTAAAATAACACCAACTATTGATATTCCAGGTTCAAGTCAGTCTAATAAAATCTGCACACTAATGAAAAGACATTTCTCTTCTATTTCAGCTTTAAATGAAGGTTGGGTAAGATGATCTTTAAGGAACTTTCCAGTTCTAGGATGTGATGGGCTTCAACTCTCTGAACAAGTAATGAAACTGTTCATCATTTGCAATGCTGTAGTTCATTCAAAAAATATTTGAGGCAAATGTGATAGGGTTAGGAGGTACTCGGTACAGAGCAGTAAATGAGACAGGAAGAAGCACCAGGCTCTTACATTCTAGTTTGCAAGGCAGACGATAGGTACTTCAAAGAAAAGCAGAATGAGGTACGGAAGAACTATGAGGGGAAGCAGAGGGCAGAGGGGCAGCTACTTTAGATACAGAAGTTAGAATGACTGTTGTTGTTAAGGTGACATCTAAGCAGAGACCTGAAGGAAGAAAGGGAGCCTATTCAAAATCCTGGGTGAAGAGTTTCTGACAAAAAGAAGCACCACTGTTCTAAGAGGATTCTTCTGTCCTGTTCAAGATAGTAATAGGGCTGGTCATAGTAGTGTATATCTGTAATATAAGTACTCAAAGCCATTAGGACTTCAAGGTCACCCTAAGCTCCCCTATGAGACTCTGCTAAGATGGGCAGTGATGGCAGGTAGCAGCCAAGATTCAGCCAATCAGGCTGGCTCAAAAAAAAGACTGAATCATTTCAGGTACATGATTCAGACCAATGTGGCCTTGGCTTCTGCAGAGGTCCATTATTTATCGAACAAAGAAGCGAAAAGGTGAGTTCACAGCTGCAATGTGCCATTTATCTGACTTGGAACTAAAGAGAAAATTTGGTGCAGATGTCCAAATTAACATAAACTTTACAAAGAGATTGCTTTGGGAAACCATGTGACATCAAATCCAGAGTCATTAAGATTTTCATCTCTAGTTAAGTAGTTCTAATTTAGCCTAAAGGAAACAACTTGAAAGAAAAGGACACAGACAAGAATACATGAACATAAGTATTATTACTAATGGGCTAAATTGCCAGCAAGCAAATAAATTAGGGTTTGGAATACATGAAACAGCCAACAAGTCATTAGATGCTTGTGGGGAGATGAGATTGAAATGTGAACACAGACTGATCTCAGCTGTTATGCTCCTGGCCCTGTGTGCAGACAGATAGGTGTACGCAGCTAAAGCATGACGCCGAGTTCTGCTGAGGAGGCACCATCACTCCTGTTGCTCATAAAGTAACACTTGCTCAGTGGAAGCCAGCTTGTCTTGTTCTGCTTCTACTGCTCTGTCCATTATTGGATAGTTATAATACCAGGTATTTGACAAGAAGGCCATAGCTATCTCTATCTCATGGTTGTAGTGACTGTTGCTATAAACTTTACTTATCTGTTCTTCATTTTCCTCTCCCTTCTCAAAAAAGATGACTCAAGACACACGCACTTCCAACCCCATCTCTGCTCCCCATGGCCTGACTATAAACCCATTAGGAATCTCTTGCCGGATCAGATACGAGGACAGACCAAACTCTAAATCAGATCTTCAGCACACCAAGCTGATTCTCCCTCTGATCAACAATGCCAATCAGTAGACCCTTTAGTGGAAGGACTGTCAGCCCCCTGCCATTCAACCTACTGCCACTGTGAGCATCGCCATCAGCTCCAGCAACAGAACCACAATCCCTTAGTCTTGGTTTGTAATTTTAAGATTTGTTTATTTATTTTTTGTATATGAGTACACTATAGCTGTACAGATGGTTGTGAGCCTTCGTGTCATTGTTGAGAATTGAATTTTTAGGACCTCTGTTTCTCTGGTTGGCCCCAGTCGCTCCAGCCTAAAGATTTATTTATTATTATACATAAGTACACTGTAGTTTTCTTCAGATGTGCCAGAAGAGGGCGTCAGATCTCTTACGGGTGGCTGTGAGCCACCATGTGGTTGCTGGGATTTAGACTCAGGACCTTCAGAAGAGCAGTCAGTGCTCTTACCCATTGAGTCATCTTGCCAGCCCTTTCCTCTTATTCTTATAATATCTCACTGCTAGTATCCTAAGTCTTCATAACTAAGAAAACCACTTCTCTGCTGAAACAATCCTTCACAGATACCTAAGTACTATGTAAAATATTCATCTGTGATTTTTTTTTTTTTTTTTGGTTTAAGCATAAGAAAAGACATGAAGGCATATGTGTGGTTTGAATATGCTTGGCTCATGAGAAATGGCACTATTAGGAGGTGTGGCCTTGTTGGAGGAAGTGTCTCTGTGTAGGTGGGCTTTGAGGTCCTGTGCTCAATCTCTGCCCAGTGTGGAGGAGAATCCCCTCATGGGTGCCTGCAGAAGATAGTCCTCTCCTGGTTGCCTTCAGATCAAGATGTGGAACTCTCAGCTCTATGTCTATCTACGATGTCATGCTTCTACCATGATGATAATGGACTGAACCTCAGTAACTGTAAGCCAGCCCCAATTAAATGCCCTTTATAAGAGTTATCTTGTTCATATTGTCCCTTGACAACAATGAAACAACGGCATAATCATTATCCTCATTTTTTGATGAAATTTGGGAAGATTAATAATTTTTCATCGAGGTATTGAATAGGAATTTCCTGCAGGTGGTTTGTCTATAGTTCGTATTTGTGAACACAAATTACTCAGCTTATATAAGATCTAGGCTGGGGGCTGGTGAGATGGCTCAGCGGGTTAGAGCACCCGACTGCTCTTCCAAAGGTGATGAGTTCAAATCCCAGCAACCACATGGTGGCTTACAACCACCCGTAACAAGATCTGATGCCCTCCTCTGGTGCGTCTGAAGTCAGCTACAGTGTACTTATGAATAATAATAAGAAATGAATCCTTGGACCAGAGAGACCAACCGGAGCAGGCGAGGCTGTCCAGAGCGAGCGGAGCCGAGCTGGGAAGGCCGGAGCTAGTGGGGCCGAACGGGGACGGCCGGAGCAAGCAGAGCCAATCGGAGCGAGTGGGGCCGACTGGAGCGAGTAGGGCTGGCTGGAACAAGCGGGGGCCATACGGGGGCGACCGGGAGCAAGTGGGGCTGGCCGGAGTGAGCTGAGCCTGCAGGAGCGAGAGGGGTCGAGCCGAGCGAGCGGGGTTGAAAAAAAAAAAGATCTAGGCTTTTCACTCAGCCAAAAAGACTATCTTGAACATGTCTATCTTTTTCTCTTTTTCTCTTCTTTTTCTCCTCCTCCTCCTCCTCCTCCTCTTCTTCTTCAAGATTTACTTATTTTATGTATGTAAGTACACTCTAGTTGTCTTCAGACACACCAGAAGAGGACATTGGATTCCATTACAGATGGTTGTGAGTCACCATGTGGTTGCTGGGAATTGAACTCAGGACCTCTGGAAGAGCAGTCAATGCTTTTAACTTCTGAGCCATTTCTCTAGCCCAACATTCTTATTTCTAAATGACACTACTACAGTACAATTAAGAACTCTCAGATAGGTATACTGGCATGAGCCTGTAATCAAAGTACCTAAAGAGTTCAAGGTCAACTTCAGGTACATATAAAGTTCAAGGCCAGAATGGGCTATGTGAGACCTTGCCTCAAACATTCCCCTCCCCCATATAGGGGGAGATGCCAGAGATGTAGCTCCTCTGATAGGGTCTTTTCTAGCATGCATGAAGCCCTAGGTTACATCATCAGCATGGCATTTGTAATGCCTAGCACCTGGAGGGTAGAGCCTGCAAAGATCAGGCTGTTTTAGCTCAAATCCCAGTCCTACCTATGGCCTTTGACAAATCAACTCTCTTGTGAACTTATTTTTGTTTCTATAATATTTAAATGAAAATGGCCCCCACAAGCTCATATATTTGAATTCTTGTTATCCATTTAATGGAACTGTTTGGAAAGGATTAAAGGGTTTGGCCTTGTTTAAGTGGGTATGGCCTTGAGGTGTTTCACTGGACAATTGAGGTTTAGGAAGCCCTCATCAGGCCCAGTCTCTCTCTGTCTGCTGCTTACAAATCAGATCTAAGTGCTCAACTACTACTCTATTGCCTTCCTGCCTCCATGCTCCCTGCCGTGATGACCATGGACTAACCCTCTAACACTGTAGCAAGTCCCCAACTAAATGCTTTCTTCTATACATTGCCTTGGCCATAGTGTCTCCTCACAACGATAGAACAGTAAATGAGATAGGTGCCTACCTTGAAAAATTGGGATGATTAAATGAAATTAAGGATAAAAAATAGTGACTTATTGCCTAGTTCACCATAAACAGCCAACCCAAATGAAAATAAAAATGATCACACTGTGCCCTTCCTGGCATTTTCTGCCTTTTCTTTTACTATCTTTTTTGGTAGCATCTTATTTATTTATTTATCTATCTATCTATTTATTTATTTATTGGATATTTTCTTTATTTGCATTTCATTTTGTTATCCCCTTTCCTGGTCCCCTCTCCCACCTCCGGGGAAAATCCCTATCTCAACCCCCTGCTTCTATGAAGGTACTCCCTCACCCACCCATCCACTCCCGCCTTCCCGCCATGGCATTCCCCTACACTAGGGCATTGAGCCTCACATGACCTCTCCTGCCATTGATGCCCAACAAAGCCATCCTCTGCTACATATGCGGCTGGAGCCATGAGTCCCTCCATGTGTACTCTTTGGTTGGTGGTTTAGTTCCTGGGAGCTCGGGGGGGGGGGGGGGGCCGGGGAGATCTGGTTGGTTGATATTGTTGTTCTTCCTATGAGGTTACAAACCTTTTCAACTCCTTCAGTCCTTGTTTAGCTGCAATCATCCGCCTCTGTATATGTCAGACTCTGGCAGAGCCTCTCAGGAGACAACTATATCAGGCTGTCAGCAAGCACTTGTTGGCATCCACAATAGAGTCTGGGTTTGGTAACTGTATATGGGATGGATCCCCAAGTGGGACAGTCTCTGGATGGCCTTTCCTTCAGTCTCTGCTCTACACTGTCTCTGTATTTCCTCCTGTGAGTATTTTGTTCCCCCTTCTAAGACACTTTGGTCTTCCTTCTTGAGCTTCATGTGGTCTGTGAATTTTATTTTGGGTATTCTGAGCTTCTGGGCTAATATGCACTTATCAGTGAGTACATACCATGTGTGTTCTTTTGTGACTGGGTTACCTCACTCAGGATATTTTCTAGTTCCATCCATTTGCCTAAAAATTTCATAAATTCATTGTTTTTAATAACTGAATAGTACTCCATTGTATAAAGGTACCACATATTCTGTATCCATTCCTCTGTTGAAGGACATCTGGGTTTTTTCCAGATTCTGTCTTTTATAAATAAGGCTGCTATGAACATAGTGGAGCATGTGTCCTTTGTTATACACTGGAGTATCTTTTTGGTATATACCCAGGAGTGGTATAGCTGGGTCCTCAGATAATACTATGTCTGATTTTCTGAGAAACCACCAAACTGATTTTCAAAGTGGTTGTACAAGCTTGTAATCCCACCAGAAATGGAGGAATGTTCCTCTTTCTCCACATCCTCGCCAGCATCTGCTGTCCCCTGAGTTTTTGATCTTAGCCATTCTGACTGGTGTGACGTAGAATCTCAGGGTTGTTTTGATTTGCATTTCCCTGAAGACTAAGGATGTTGAACATTTCTTAAGGTGCTTCTTGGCCATTCAGTATTCCTTAGTTAAAAATTCTTTGTTTAAGCCGGGCAGTGGCGGCGCATGCCTTTAATCCCAGCACTTGGGAGGCAGAGGCAGGCGGATTTCTGAGATCGAGGCCAGCATGGTCTAAAAAGTGAGTTCCAGGACAGCCAGGGCTATACAGAGAAACCCTGTCTCGAAAACAAAACAAAAAAAAAAAAACAAAAAAAAATTCTTTGTTTAGCTCTGTATCCCATTTTTTTTTTTTTTTTAAGATTTAAGATCTCATTGTGGATGGTTGTGAGCCACCATGTGGTTGCTGGGATTTGAACTCAGGACCTTCAGAAGAGCAGTCAATGCTCTTAACCACTGAGCCATCTCTCCAGCCCTATATCCCATTTTTTAATAGGATTATTTGGTGATCTGGAGTCTAACTTCTTAAGTTCTTTGTATATATTGGATATTAACCCTCTATCAGATGTAGTGTCCTTTGCTTTAGAGAAGCTTTGCAATTTTGTGAGGTCCCATTTGTGTATTTTTGATCTTAGAGCATAAGCCATTGGTGTTCTGTTTAGGAAAATTTCCTCTGTGCCTATGTGTTCAAGCACTTCCCCATTTTCTCTTCTATTAGTTTCAGTGTATCTGGTTTCATATGGAGGTCCTTGATCCACTTCGACTTGAGCTTTGTACAAGGAGATAAGAATGGATCAATTTGCGTTCTTCTTCATGCAGACTGACAGTTAAACTAGCACCATTTGTTGAAAATGCTGTCTTTTTTCCACTGGATGGGTTTAGCTCCTTTGTCAAAGATCAAGTGACCATAGGTGTGTAGATTCATTTCTGGGTCTTCAATTCTATTCCATAGATCTATCTTCCTGTCTCTGTACCAATACCATGCAGCTTTTATCACAATTGCTCTGTAATACAGCTTGAGGTCAGGGATGATGATTTCCCCAGAAGTTCTTTTATTGTTGAGAATAGTTTTCACTATCCTGGGTTTTCTGTTATTCCAAATGAATGTGCAAATTGCTCTTACTAACTCTGTGAAGAATTGAGTTGGGATTTGATGAGGATTGCATTGAAACTATACATTGCTTTGAGCAAGATGGCCATTTTTACTATATTCATCCTGCCAATCCATGAGCACGGGAGATCTTTTCCTCTTCTGAGATCTTCTTCAATCTCTTTCTTCAGAGACATGAAGTTCTTGTCATACAGATCATTCACTTGCTTGCTTAGAGTCTACCTATCTCCAGAGGTCAGGATTTTACACATCCCACAGCAATCTCTTCTTTTTTTTTTTTTTTTCCCAAGACAGGGTTTCTCTGTATAGCCCTGGCTGTCCTGGGACTCACTTTGTAGACCAGGCTTGCCTCGAACTCAGAAATCCTCCTGCCTCTGCCTCCCGAGTGCTGGGATTAAAGGTGTGTGCCACCATGCCCAGCTAATATCATCATTTATAATGCCATGTTATAAACACAGAATTTACTTCTTTGAATTCTCAATATAGCACCATGAAATAGGTACTATTTTGTTCTTTCTTTCTTGGCGATACAACTAAGGCACAGAAAGGTTAAATAACCAACCCAGGGCCATACAACACCTGAGGGCCCCATAAATCTAGTGCCAGGATTCATACTTTACCACTCAATGTTTTACATTTATATCTTTCAGTACCTTTGAGAAAGTGGGTCCATTTAAAATCAAGAATGGTGTCTTCTCTAGATCCCCAGAAGACCTAACACAGACTCCTTCAGAGACTCCTGAACACATACATCTATACCCTGTATTCTGTTTGTCCCAGGACCCTGTGACTTGCCACTACTTGTCTTCCCTGCCTCCCTTTGCCCTCCCCTCTTTCTTCTGTAACACCATGTTATTGTAGTACAGGCCTCCCATGCTAGGCAAGGCTAGTTTCATCCCCAGACCTTTTCAAGTATTTTATTTTGAGACAGAATCAAACTTGAATTTGTAATTCTCTTCCCAGAGGCTCCTCAGTAGCTATGGTTACAGACCTGTGTCAAGAGGCTTGGCTCACCAGGGAGCTCCAAGTCAGTCAAGGCTACTCAAAAAACCAAAACCAACCAAACAAAAATACATAAAGAAAAGTGGTTTTTTTTTTTTGGTTTTTTTCGAGACAGGGTTTCTCTGTATAGCCCTGGCTGTCCTGGAATTCACTCTGTAGACCAGGATGGCCTCGAACTCAGAAATCTGCCTGCCTTTGCCTCCCTGAGTGCTGGGATTAAAGGCGTGCGCCACCACACCCGGCAGAAAAGTATTAATGAAGCTGGAGAGATGGCTCAGAGGTTGAGAGCACTAACTGCTCTTCCAGAGGTCCTGAGTTCAATTCCCAGCAACCACATGATGGCTCACAACCATCCGTAATGGGATCCAATGCCCTCTTCTTATGTGTCTGAAGACAGCCACAGTGTACTCATAAAAAAAATTAATAAATCTTAAAAAATGGTAATTTTACTGGCAATGCAAAAACCATATGGGCTTCTAATACGGTGCTTGCCAGAATACATGGAACCCTGCCTGAGCTTGACCTTGGAAGACTAAGGTCTATGGCTGAAGGACATCTTCAGCTATAGAGTAAGTGCAAGTCCAACTGGGCTACTTCTAACTATCTAAAAGACAAAATCATTCATATAAAAGAAATTTTTATAAAAAACCCAACTATCTAAAAGGTATCAGGAATTATCTTGTCTAACAAAAGAAAATCAATGTGACAGTAAAGAAGGTTAAAAAATAACTCCAAAAGTCTTATTTTTAACAATAAAATTGGCAAAAATTGAAAAGAAATAATTTCCCTAGACTCTCAGCAAAACTGAGTTTTATAAACCAAGTACTAAGATTGGGAACAGGAATTTGCTCTTGGAGGTAAAGATAGAACTGTAAGTCAGTGCTGTTGCCCAGTGTACAGGGAAGGCCCTGGTTACATCTTCAGCACCTCTCTCCTTGCAAAGAAAACTCAGAAAGGAAAAAACAAAGATAAAAATATAATACTAACAAGCTAACTTATGAGAGAAAAGAACTCTAACACACACAGACTTCAATAAATACACTATGCTCATTAATGATAATGTAGATCAGCCTCAGAAAGATGCTAACATTGTTAGGGGGAAATATATAAAAAACAGCATACATTATATGTAATGCACATATGTAAAAAACCTTAAAATTGCATATAAATCTATACACTAATAGGGAGGACATTTAGCAAAATGAGTATTTCTCACAGATATACACTTGGAATGAATATTTGAATGTGACCATATATACAATAAATTTCCCTTTTATTTCTCCAATGACCATTTGACAACTTTATGCAAGAATGGTTTTCATAATCTTCGCAGTATGACTGCTTTGTAACTATCACTCTTAGACACACCTTTCATGTGTGTCATTTTATAAAGTGTATGACATATTCCACAATGTGATAAACACATTCATTCATTGATAAAATGCTGAATCACAGTATGTCCCATCATACCTGGCCTGGAAACATCTTTACATAGTGTAGTTCACGTTATCACAAGGTAGGGAACACATTCTTCCACTGAAATAATCAGTATAATGATTTTTATCTCTTCTGATGAAATAAGGTTAATTTCAAAATGTAAAACTGTTCTGAGCCAGATATTGTTGTGCGCCTATAACTCTAGCATCTGAGAGGCTGAGGCACAGATATGCTGAGTATACTGCCAGCCTGGAATACAAAGCGAAGTGGCCGTGTGTTTAAAAAAAAATAACAGAAGATATTAAAAACCACAAGTAACTCTTTAGTGGCTAACTTCTTTTCATGAGTTACAGAGCAGTGGAGGAGATGGCTAAGTGAGCAAAACCCTAAGGTGTTGGGCATAGCAAGAAGCCAGTGGCTTCCCCAGCATAAGCTCAAGTTTGTCCTGCACAGGGCACAAGGAAGACAAGGATGCTGACTTCCTCCTTCTGTGATGAGGAATGTTACACACATAATGTATCACAAGTCATTTCTCAGGGGTGTCATCAACAAGATGAATGGCACCTCTAAAACACAGGCTGCAGAACATAACAGAGGAAAGAGAAACCCATTCTCTTCAATCCAAAGTACTCTATTATATGACTCTCAGAACATACTCAAACTGCGCATCAGCACAGACATCCCCTGGACTCTGCAGCCACAACAATCTCTGTGCACAAGGCAATATATTTGTCAGAGCTTAGTGGGAGAACCTCCCACAAGTTAAGAGAAGTGAGATGTTGTAAAGATGTGGGATGTTTTCTAGTTAGTTCTCCACCTCTCAACAGGCCAAGCCACTCAGCATTTGGCTGAAGACAATGGGCACACCGCACAAAGCCATTCTTTAGCCACTAGCTTTCCCAATCCCCAGGACTGTGAGATCTATTTAAAAATCACACACACACACACACACACACACACACACACACACACACACACAACTATAGGAATACACATAAATCTAACTTTTACATTTTACCATTGCTGGTATCCCTCAAAACCCTAGGAAACTATAAACCTAGCAGAAGCTCCTCTATAACAGATTTGAAACAATCTCACTGTTAATAAACTCAGGGGTCATGGCACACAGTAACGCTCCTGGGGAGTGTCTCCACATGAAACTCACACATGACAATGAGCACTGTTAGGTTACTTAGGGAAATAGGGCCAATGGCTATTTTGAGATTTGGAAGACTGTCTTATTTGGTACTGTCTGGTGTCTGACAGACAGAGGGACATCTTGAGTCCATTACCTTTAGGAGGGAAGTACGACTTGCTCTCAGCTTTATGAGGCCAGTCCACCACAAGGGGTCCAAACCTGCGAAAGCTGGCAGTGATCTCATCTATAAAACAAAGAAGGAATTTAGTAAAAGAGGGAAAACCTGCAATAGTGAGAAACATAAAATATATCTTTTCATTAAAAAAATGTTTTAAGGGACACCCCACTTTTTGCATATATTTCTTTTAAGAGCTTTTCTAAGGTATTTCTCAGAAATAAATCTGCAGAATAAAATACCATTGCTAGGGAGTATATCTGGTTATTAGCGACTAGTCATGAAAAATACGTTTCTAACTCTAATTCCTTTCCTTTTACTGCCAATAAACTTAATAAGAAACCTGGTAGAAAAATTTAGTTCTAGCTAAGATGATCTTTATGTAAAGTAAAACACATTTCAAAAACCGAGAATGTTTCTGTATTTTTAGAAAAAAAAAAAGGTAAAAGATGCAGAAGATGTTTCAAATATAATTTCACAGAAGAGATGGCTCAGTGCATAAAGGACCAACCTGAGTTCAATCCCTGGGACTCACACGGGAGCAAGAAACTCTTACAAACTGTCCTCTGCCCTCCACATGCAGTGGCATATGCATATCACCCCAAAATAACAAATGTAAATTAGTTAGAGAAAAATGAAGTTCTGGCGACTATAACTTTCATGTAGTGAGTCTAAAATAGCACATTCAAAGCCTATGAGAACTACAATAGCTTAATTTAGCTTTGTCATAGTTTAATTTCATTACACATTCAACATGTGTTTACTGACACTAGCTTGGAGAAGTGTCAGGGTATGGTGACACAATGCACAAAAGTCCAGCTCTTGTATAGTTAGTTGTTAATGAATGCATGTGGTACCTTCATCGATGTCAGGAGGAAGGCCTCCAACAAACACCTTTCTAGAGTAGCGCTCCACTCGTTCCCCATTTTGACATCGAGTAGGAGAACTTAAGCCAGATGATAAGGCCTGATCACCATGGCTGTCATCCAAGAAGGCGTCTTCAAAGGGAAAGAGAGAAGACCGACCTGAAACAAAGTAGCAGTTCCTATAATCAGAATGGCTTTCCTAGAGAACAATGGTGTATCAGAAGCCTATTGTGCCAACTGAAACACAGAACACAACATATCCTGAGGTGTGGCTTTTCCAATTGAAAACCGAAGACCACCAAGTAAACCATGTTTACATACAACACTGAAATGACTAGAATAGTATCTAAGGACACAGCATCAAACTGCATCTGCTTTCCATGGTAAAAAAGATCACTGCATTATACTCAGAGTCCCCATTGTAGCTACTAAGTACACACCCTTAACAAAGAGGCACTCTCATGCCTAGCTGAGGAGCTGCTGGCAGGTGACAGCTGTATGGAGGAGGGAGAATCATTTTTCTTTGGGGAAGTGTCCATTGGTAGGTGAAGGGACCCCACACACAGTGAATGTGGTCAGCACTAGCTGGATTCCGACTTATTGAGGGGGAACAAAACCATATAAAGTTGGGAGGTGCATATGTTTGGGATCTGGAGGAGGGATAGGATTAAATATTATGCTAGTAAAAGAATGTAACCAGTTGGAGGTAATGGTATGTGTCTTTAATCCCAGCGCTTGGGAAGCAGAGGCAGATGAATCTCTGTGAGTCAGAGCTACATACAGAGAAACCCTGCCTCATAAAACCAAAAAAAGAATGTACTCATAAGTTATTTTTTCCTTTCTTTAATCATTTTTTAAAGTACATAGGACAAGCAAATAAATATTGCTCCACAATCTTTGTCTGCTCTTGAAGGTGACCGCAGGCTTTTAGTTGTAAAGGCTGGCCCTGATGGCAGAAGGTTGTTTTGTCTCTTCTAATAGCAGAGCCAATGATAGTTTTCCTGGCATCAAAGAGACTCCAATTTGAAAATAAGCACATGTAAATATTGGACAGAATGTGTAAATGAAAACACTAAATCAAGAAATAGTAGTATGGGTGTGGCTATGACATATTAACACTATTACTCTAGGCTGTATTTTAAATCGCTCTCTCTCTCACACACACACAATGCAGGTGATGGTGGCTCATGGATTTAATACCAACACTTTGGAAGTCAGAAGCAAGAGAATCTCTGAGTTCAAGGCCACGCTGGTCTACACAGTGAGTTCCTCTTGAACCAGGGCTATAGTGATGCCATCTCTCAGAAAAAGAAATAAACAAGCAAAAACAACAGCAACAACAAAATCCCTAAAGAATTATTTTCTGTTTTGTTTTTTTTTTTGAGACAAGGTTTTTTTATGTAGCCCTGGATACTGTGGAACTCAATATGTAAACCAGGCTGGCTTCAAATTCACAGAGATCTGACTGCTTCTGCCTTCCACTTGCTGGGATTAAAGGTGTGTACCACCATGACTAGAAATTATTTTCAATTTGGGATTCCAAAATAAGGCCCAAATTAAAAAATAATTTTTAACCTTTAATCCCAGCACTTGGGAGGCAGAGACAGGCGGATTTCTGAGTTCGAGGCTAGCCTGGTCTACAAAGTGAGTTCCAGGACAGCCAGGGCTACACAGAGAAACCCTGGCTCGAAAAATAAATAAATAAATAAATAAATAAATAAATAAATAAATAAATAAGATTTCTTGTTTTGAGTCTGTGAGTTCCTGGTAAAACTTGCCACCAGTTTCTACTGTCTTAGGGAAGGTGGGAAGGAGGAATGAGGAAGAGAGAATAGATAAGGAGAAGGAGGAGGGAAGAGAAAGGACAGCAGGAGGGCGAGATGGAGGGAGAGGATCATGGAAGGGAGGAGGGAGGAGATGGAGTAGCAGCAGGAAAAACAAAGGGGGAAAGCATAGAAGTCCATCTCTCAGACAAAGGGAAACAGGCACACAAAGGGCCCTCCCCTCCCCTCTATTAAGGCAGCTCTACTTCCCTGCAACCCAGGCTTTGAGCCACTACTGCCATCTTTCAAGAACAGTACAAACAGCCTTAGAAAAATGGTAAACATTCTTTGCCAAAAAGAAAAAAACACTGCTAATATAACCATGTTATACTATAAGCAACTCAGTGGTATGAGCCTGGAGTGGGCAAAGGCCAAGCGTGGGGATAATGAGACACTGAAGAGTTCTTATTCATTCTTTCCAGCACTGCTACAAAGACAAAGAGTTTGTCTCTCTGTGCGGCCTATCTTTACAGCCGGGTAGGAATGAACAATAGTAAATTCTTATCCCTTGATGACTGTTGTCATCACAGGGAGTAAAAGAAACAGATCTGCAACAACTGCAGGCAAAATGAGCCTCCCATAGACATCTTCTGACAGCATCCAGTCACATCTGCCATGCAGTCCACACTCAGGATCAAACCCCACAGAATGTCTATTCCTACCTCTTAATTCCAATTCAAGAAACATGAGATGTGCAAAAGACAAAGTGTGGTGGAGAAGAGGCAGAAATGAAATGAATGAAATGTGTGTCAGGCTCCACCTCATGAGACAGCAAGATGCTGCTCTAGAATAAAGAAACATTAACTCATTCCAGCACCATCCAGAAGACCACAGAAGCCTTTAACACCCAACACTCAGTGGGAAACATGGAGGGAAATATTTATCCCCTTTCCAGGATTGCCAAAGTGCTTCCTGACAAAGGACTCTGTCTAATGAGGGGACAGGCATGGTAATTATGAGACATCAGATAATGAGAAAAGCCAAGAAACACCATGTGTCCCTCCTGCAGTTTGCAGGAGAACAATTTTCAGCAAAAATTTGTGGAGTGGGAATTTGAGTAAAATAACTAAAAACCATCACATAAGCTCCTGATCGTCCACTTTAATCTGCTTCTCTCCAGTGTTCCTTAAATGTCAATATAAAGACCACACCTGGGAGATTGCTCAGTAGGTATACCATACAAATATGGGAGCCAAGGTCAGAGCCCCAGCACCCATATAGATACCTGGTGGACATGGTAGCCACCTGTTACCCTAACTAACCCTTAGGAGGCAGAGACAAGGGATCACTAGAGCAAGCTGGCCAACTAGCATAATCCGGAAGCTCTGGGCTCAAGTGAGAGATCCTGCCTAAACAAGGACAGTTCAAGATGGAGAAAAATCAAGGGAGACAGGCAGCATCAACCTCTGACTTCCACGAACCTGCACACATGCATACATACATCCACACATGTGGGCTCACACACTGCACATTACAAACACAGCAAAAAACAAATGCCTTTTATATATACCCAATTCAGCCCAGAGATTTAGCCTTCATATTCATTCTTTCCCCCTCCAGCCTGTCTTCCTCCCTCCCTCCCTCCCTCTCTCCCTCCCTCCCTATCTAAACCAATTTCTCACAAAATTCTACCATCTCAAGCTTCAAAACACACTTTCACTGTAAGTCCTGTCATCACCAGTCCTAATGCCCTAATCCCTGACTCACAGTCTGAGTAGCGATATAAACACCTTTTCTCAATGAATTCTACCGAGAATCCAACAATGCTTTCGAAAGAAAGGAAGGGAGGAAGGAAGGAAGGAAGAAAGAGGAAGGAAGAAAGATAAATAGATGTGATTGTGGGATGGCAACTCTATCCGTCACTTGATGCCCTGTCTTCCTGCTGGAGGTGGGCTCTATGAGTTCCCTCTCCCTACTGTAGGGCATTTCATCTAAGGTCCTTCCCTTTGAGTCCTGAGATGGATGGAGTGAGTCTCTCACCTCCCAGGCCTCTGGTGCATTCTGGAGGGTCCCCCCAACCTCCTACCTCCCCAGGTTGCCTGTTTCCATTCTTTCTGTTGGCCCTCAAGGCTTCAGTCCTTTTCCCTCAACCAATACCAGATCAGGTTCCCCTCTCCCCGATACTCCACCCCGACCCTGTCCACTTTCCCTCCCTCCCTCCCCACCTGTGATTACTTTCTTCTCTCTCCCAAGTGGGACTGAAGCATCCTCACTTGGGTACTTCAGCTTGTTGACCGTTTTGAGTCCTGTGGACTATATCTTTCTTTCTTTCTTTTTCTTTTCTTTTCTTTCTTTTTCTTTTTCTTTTTTTTTTTTTTTTTTTTTTTTTTTTTTTTTTTTTTTTTTTTTTTTTTTTTTTTTTTTTTTTTTTTTTTTTTTTTTTTTTTTTTTTTTTTTTGAGTAATATCCACTTATTAGTGAGTACATACCATGCATGTCCTTTTGGGTCTGAGTTACCTAATTCAGGATAATATTTTCTAGTTCCACCCATTTGCCTGCAAAACTCATCCCACAGTCACATCTCTGACCTATAATTGTTCCTGTCTGAAAGAATTACAGGGATGGAAATGGAGAGGAGCCTGAGGAAAAGAAGGTCCAGCGACAGGCCCAAAGTGGGATCCAGCTCAAGGGAAGGTCTCAAGACCTGACCCTATTACTGAGGCTATGGAGTGCTCACAAAAAGGGACCTATCATGACTGCCCTCAGAAAGACCCAACAAGCAGCTGAAAGAATCAGATGCAGATATTTGCACCCAATCAGTGAACAGAAACAGCTGACCCCTGTTGTTGAATTAGGAAAGGTTGAAAGAAGCTGAAGGGCGATCCTGTAGGAGGGCCAGCAGTCTTTATTAATCTGTACCCCCGAGATCCCTCAAAGACTGGACCACCAAACAGACAGCATACACCAGCTTATATGAGGCCCCCAACACATATACAGTAGAGGATTTCCAGGTCTGTGTTCACTCAGAGATGATGTACCTAACCCTCAAGAGACTGTAGGCCCCAGGGAGTTTAGAGGTCAGGTGGAGTAGGGGTTGGGGGCATCCATGTGGAGATGGGGTGGGGTGGGAGGAGGTATGGGATGTGGAGCAGTCGGAGGGTGGGAGGGGAGGGGGTGGGGAATGGAAATATGGAGTGTAAAAAATGAATTAATTTAATTAGAGAGAGAGAGAGAGAGAAGCTGAAGTAGCGATGCCCCATTAACCTGAACATGTAGCCACACCCTACATTCCTGCTTCAAAAGCTCCTGATGGCCTTCCACTGCCTTTTGGATCACATACAAAAACACTGCTATGAACTACCAAGTCTCCGCTCGCTTTTTCCCTAAAGCAGTTGTTGCTCCTTGCTCAGTGACCACTCTAATCAGAGTCCTGTGGGGTCTTGATTACTCCTGCCACAGGTGCCAAGAACACAGTGTTCCTGCTAACTTAAACATTCTTTTCTCCAATCATTGCTAATTCTTTTATTTGTATGAGTGTTCGACTGCATGAATGTGTGTATATCATACTTCTGCCCTGACACCCACAGAGGCCAGGATATTGCATCAGATCCCCTGAAACTATACATACATATGGTTGTGAGCTACCGTGTGGACACTGGGGATCAAACCCAGGTCGTCCCAGTACCTTTAACTGCTGAGCCACCTCTCCTACCCCATAGTTAATTCTTAATTCTTGAGGTCTCAGCTGCAAAGTCATTTTCTTGTATGGAACTGTACTGAACCTTTAGCTCAGGCTCCTCAAACCCAGGCATAGCATCCCGTGCTTCTCCCTCCAAGCACTTCCCTAGTTAACGCCATAGAGCATCCCGTGCTTCTCCCTCCAAGCACTTCCCTAGTTAACGCTTTTCTTGGGCTTTATTGAGTATTATGCTTTCCCACTCCATTACATTATAATTTCTATTAGGATAGACCAAATTAATCTTCTACCTTAGAGTATATATGAGAGGGACCTAAACCATGTTAAATATGTTTTCTTAGGCAACACCTAAGGAAACAAAACACTGTGTGCAAAGCTGACCGTGGCGGTTCACTCCAGTAATCCCAGCACTTGGGAGAATGAGGAAGGAGGACCATGAGTTCAAGGCTAGCCTGGACTACAGCCTAGGACCCTATCTCAAAAACAAACAAAAGAAAACAGTATGTACAAAACCATGCATGCCTCTGAGCATATTCACTGAGTCTGAGAACGTGAGAAACATGGCCATTCCCTAGGGAGGTGGGATCCTAACTTTTTTTTTTAATTTAAAGACAGGGTATCATACACTCCAGGCAGGCCTCAAACTCTATGTAACTGAGGATGATCTTAAATTAAAAAAAAAAAAAAAACTTTATTTATTTATTTATTTTTATGTCAGATACACTAGAAGAGGACATTGGATCCCATTATAGATGGTTGTAAGCCACCATGTGGTTGTTGGGAATTGAACTCAGGACTTCTAGAAGAGCAGTCAGTGCTCTTAACTTCTGAGCCATCTTTCCAGTTCCAACCTTAAACTTTTAAAAATTTATTTTTAATATGTGTGGTGTTTAGCCTGCATGTATGTCTGTATACCATGTGAATACCTGATTATCTTAGAAGCCAGAAAGGCTGTCAAATACTCCGGGAATTAGAGTTATAGATGGTTGTGAATATACTGTGGATAATGGGAATCTAACCCAAGTTCTCTGAACCAGTGAGCCATCTCTCTAGCTTTGACCTTGAACTTTTGCTCTTCTGTCTCCCAAGTGCTAGGGTGCACTACCACACTTGCTTTTCTGTAGTCTTGGGGGTTGCACCCAAGTCTCTGTGTATGTTAGGCAAGCACTCTATCAACTGAGCTATAGCCTCATAAAACATTTTACACACAGGGCTTTTAACACACGTGCCCTGGAGACTATTACACTTGCATCAACTCCATTTTTAAATTTTGTCTTGCCAGAATCACTTCTCTAAGCCACTGCTGACTAGTTTATGTCCCAAGTCCTACAAAAGCTTCTATCATCTCTACTGGCAATTTGAACCCAGGGAATAGGGAGATGCGTTGAGATTATGAATAAGTCAGATCCAGATAGACAATGAGGAAGTCTTCAACCAGAGCAGTGAAAAAGTCACAGCTATTCCAGACATACTTGAACAAATAAAACCTTGTTTCTCATGACCAACATAACCACAGCTTCCCCAGAGGAAAATAAAAGCAAGAGCTGTAAAACTCTGGAGAGTTTTCAGAATCAGTCGTGGGGAGCTAAGACGTTTCCTTGGGCTTTAAAACAATGCCTCGGTCTTAGTACTGAGAGTGTTATTGGCCTTAGCAATGAAGGCAGCCTTGGGAACGAAACTGCAAATGGGGAACACATAGATGATGTTTCTCTACCTGCAAGGAGGAACTAAGAATATGGGTTCCAGAACCCAATCCTCAAATCCACTAATCTGAATTTGTGGAAGTCAGGCTTCAAGCTCTGTACCCCCTTCCCAGTGATTCCTCTGCTAAAGTTTAAGAACCATGGAGATGATATTCTCTGTCTGCAGCAGGTGGCCACTGAAAGAGATCTGTATGAAATGTAGCTTCAGATTGGGAATAGGAGATCTCTAACCAGCTTTACTGTGACATGACTGCCTGGTGCCTGATAGGTGAGAAAACTGCTACAGGGAGCAATTCAGACTTTCGGGGATTGGGGGGTGGGGGTGGGGTGTTAAAGGTATGTATGGTTCAGTGGCAGAGTACTTGCTTAGTTTGCCTAAGGATCCCAGGTTCCAGACCCAGCAGAAAAAAAGAGATTGTTAGCCTAGTGCCTAGTTTACATAGAGAATTCCATACATGTGTCTCAAAAAGAATGAAAGAACGAAAGAACAAAAGAATGAAAGAAAGACAGGGAGGAAGGGAAAAAAGAAAAGAAAAGAAAAGAGAAGAGAAAAGAAAAGAAGAAAGAAAAGAAGGATTTTTAAAAGGAGCACTTCTGTGGGCTAGAGTGGTACCATGCTCTGACAGCCATCTGTTTCCCTCTGCTCTAGTCATAAGCTCCTGAAGGACTGTTTACTTATTTACATTAGAATGTATATGTCTTGAGCATCTCTCTCTGTGTTTGCTATGTGTGTGCATGTGCCTATGGCCACCAGAAGAGGACGCTAGATCCCCTGGAGCTGGAGTCACATTGCTGGTTGTGGGTGTTGAGAACAGAGCTTCAGGCCTTTGGCTCTGAATGTTGTTTTGTTTCTGTGAGGGGTGATTGATGCTTTCATTGCTACACACACTCACCAGGGTAAGATAGTGCAGTGGCATTCTAAGCGGTCCACTGAACCCTTGGGCGGCTAAAATTCATATAGTCATTTGGTTGGCATATATCCATACTCAAAACACATTGTCCCAGATGGGCTGTTTGGCACATGCCTGAAATCTAAGCACTTGGGAGGATGAGTAGGAGGATCTCATGTCTGAGGCCACCCACCCTGGCCTGCAGAGTGTACCCGAACCTACCCAGGATAGCAAGACACTGCCTTAACCGTGAGCAATAGTGACTGGGTCTGGGCTGTACTGGGGATGGACTAGGTGAGATACTGTCTCAAAAGGGCTCTTCCTAGGGAAACTATGAAATTTTAGTTCTTGGACATGTAGTTAGTAACTAAAATCTTATGAAGCTGCATGTGAGCTATCCTGCAGTCCTGCCTCACTACCCAGCACCCCTCTGAAATATTTGTATTAAGAAAAACATTCCCCAATATCAAAATGCTTTAAACAATCCATATTATAGCCTAAAAGATGTATAATCCTATGTAAAGATAGCATAAATCTGAATTAGAACCTCAGATACTTCCACAGAAAATTTACATACAATATTTCAACAAAAGAAAAAGAAAAGGCTTCTTGACTGTTCTAACTTGGCCATGTGGGTTTCCACCTGCTCCTGGTATATACTCTTAGTTATTGTCCAGAATGTGCAGTCTGATCCATAAGTCAATGAATAATAATATTTGAAAATGGTAATGACCTGAAGCTAAAAGAGCAGCATAAGCCAGTGCCAGATGACCTGCAAAGTGCTAATACGCAAAGCAAAGCTTCAAGACTGTCCTCGCAAGAAAACTTCTTCCCACAACAAATGATGGGGAAACCAGAGTGGTGGCCACGCTGTGCTTCTAAAGACATCACAGCAGCATTTGCTGAAGCCCCGCAGGACCGCAGCTGTCCAGGGCATTTCTGGTCCGACTGTTCCACTCACAGGTCCTTCTGGCTCAGTCTGGCAAGCAGCTCAGAAATCAGCTTAGGAATTTAACAAAAAGGGATGATGAGAAATGTTTCCTAAAACTAAATAAATAAAGTACCTCCACAGAAATTGAAATAGTTTCCAGCTTCATCTCCAGTCTTCAGCATTGGAGAGGACAGATCACCTATCTGGATCTTACTCTTATTGAGCACAGTTTGTTTGTTTGGCTTTGCTTCTTTGTTTTCATACAGGCCTCATTATGTAGCCCAGGGTGGCCTCAAACTCTTGAGTCTCCGGTCTATAAGCACCTCAGCATCAGTATAGGGATAACAAGCACCTGCCACCATGCCTTGCACAGAACTCTTACATAATAAAAACAAATTTTACTTTATATTAAAAAGTGGTATATCTGAGTCATCATATGCTTACTAGCAAATTCCTATTAAATAATTTCTAAGGCAATGTCTTATAGCCCTTGATGACCTGAAATGAACCATACAGACCAGGCTGTTCTCAAACTCACAGAGATCTGTCTGCCTTTGCCTCTGCCTCTGCTTTCTGCATGTTAAGATTAAAGATGTGTGCCAACGTATCCAGTTACAAGTAAACTTTCAATAGCTACCGTAAATTTCTTCTTCCCACTGCCATTTCAAGTCATGGCGTTACCATTCACCCCACAGCTTCTGCCAGAATCCAAACATCACTAAGGTCACCTTCTGAGTGACATCTGTGCAATGGCAGTCTTCTGGTTCTGCTGCGTCTTCTCTCTAGGATATATTACTGTCAGTGTCTCTACAGCCTCACTGCCACCATACTAACCTAAGTTCCACCATATCTTGTTATCTTGACATCTAACTAAACACACCCATTCCTCTCCAAGCAGCAGAGCCCTGTTTTTAAAACAAAGTTAATTACCAGGCTCTGCAATGATCTCTTTCCATACTTGGACCAAGCTCAAAATCCCTACAAGTAAAAGGTCAGTAAAAGCAGACTCCCTTCGTCTGTCCAAACTCCTCCTAACACTCATCAGTTTCAGCCATTTTCTTGCCTTGAGTCTTCGTACAGTTTTGGTTGTGAGCCTAGTCTTTAACAGCTGAGCCAGCTCCTCCCACCCCCTTTAAAGCTTTATTTATTTTATGTATATGAGTACATTGTTGTTGTCTGCAGACACATCAGATCCCACTACATACATACGGTTGAGCCACCATGTGGTTGCTGGGATTTGAACTCAGGACCTCTAGAAAAACAGTCAGTGTCCTTAACCGCTGAAGCCATCTCTCCAGCCTGTCTCAAGTCTTCTTAAAGACAATAGTCTTACTGAAATATAATTCACATGTCACATACTTCATACATTTAACCAATTAGAAGTCACTTCTAGCCGAACATGGTGGCGCACGCCTTTAATCCCAGCACTTGGGAGGCAGAGGCAGGCGGATTTCTGAGTTCGAGGCCAGCCTGGTCTACAAAGTGAGTCCCAGGACAGCCAGGGCTATACAGAGAAACCCTGTCTCAGAAAAAAAAAAAAAAAAGAAGTCACTTCCATTTTCTTTCAACCACTCGGCTCTATGTCATCACTATTCTTTGTGTCTCAGTAGATTTTCTTCTTCTGCAATTTAAGATGAGTAAATGCTGTGTGATTGACATCCTTTCTGGGCATAGAATATTTTCAAGATTTGTAGATGCCATATTGTGTATTACTACTTTGCACCAAATCTTTTATACAAGCTACTTCTACTACCGTCCCCTTTTAAAAGCTGCCTTTATTTTTATGAATGGGCATTTTACCTGACTGTGTATGTACAGGCAATGAATGCATGACTGGTGCCTGCAGAGGCCAGAGGAGAAGGCATTAAACTCTTCCACATTTTTATAAGCTTGAAAGTTTCCATAATTAAAAAATTAAAAGCCATGCATGGTGGTATATGCTTGTAATCCTAATGTAATCTTTCTGTAGAAAAGACACTGGTGGAGACTGGGGAATCCTAAGTTCAAAGCCAGCTTAGAAGAGACAGTGAGACCCTATCTCAAACAAGAAGCCCCAGATCTCTCCTCATCCTTTGTGCTTCATTTTAAATATCAGCTGACCTCTCCATCACTGAGATGGGTCATCTCCCATTCTGTCCTTCCTCTTACTTAAAAACAGATGGAGAGAGGAGAGAATGGAAGAATTAAAGTTTCCTGTGCTAAGGCTGACCTGGAATTCACTCTGTAGCGAAAGGCTGGCCTTACACTCCCAATCCTTCTGCCTCTGCCTGCCAAGTTCTATCGTTACAATCCTACAGCACATGGTTGGTCTTTCTAAAACAATTACTTCACCTTCATTTCTGTGTTCTGTAGGCTCATGGGTGATGGGGCACATGTGGAAGTTGGGGACAATTCAGTGTGGCTGGTTCTTTTTACATCTTTATGTGGGGCCTGGAAATTGAACCCAGGTCACCAGACTTATACAGCAAGCGTCTTTACCCACTAGTGCCTGGATTTTATTTATCAAATGGATAAAAATTTGAATTTGTCTCATTTATTTACCATTTCTGTACTATCTAGAGAAAATTCCAAGCAAAGTGAGAGACCGTGTCTAGAGTGTAAGATGGGGTTGGCATGCGGACACTTAGTGACCACAATGGACGGAAGGCACAGAACTCCATCTTCATTCTTCCTCTGCTTCCTCCCACACCGATTTCTCACAACAGTGAAAAGCGAGTGACCTGACTCCTCACCCTCTTTCTTGTTCATCTCCTTTCCCTCTTTTGTGTTCATATTTTCCATTACTACATTGACCAATAACATTCAAGAGATTATAATTACAGACATTGCATTCTTCAGCCCATGTCTGTTTCACTCCAGAACCCTTTATTTGTGTCTTTCAATAACCAAGCTCACAGAGCTCAGCTGGCATTAGCCAGACTTGTACCACAGTCTCACCAGAAAGCAGCAAGCCCCTCTCACAGCGCGCTTACAACAGAAAGATGCCCTCAGCTCAAGAACCTTAGAACTTCTTAATTAAGGCCATCCATTAGAGTACATACATGTTTATGGCCTAACTATGTATAACAGCAACCTGAATTATGCTTTACACTTGCTAACTTACACTGTTCAGATAGACAAGTGTGGATTGTCCTTGCTGCTACATAACTGAAACATTCTGTTAAACAGCAAGCAAGAACACTGGTGTAGAGCTGGAGGTCCAGCTCAATGGTAGATATGATTATCATGCATATCAACTTGTGTTCAGTCAAACCCAACAGCATGGGCACACACACACACACCCTGCTGGCATGATTAAGCATAGTGTGGACAGATGTCTTCATGAACCCACAAGAACTCATGTTCATGTGAAATCTAGTAAATGTGTAAGCAGCAAACATCGTAGTACCTGCCTGCAAGCTCAGCTCTGGGGAGGCTAAAGGTAGAACATTATCACGAGTGTGAGGAAATCTGTACACAGCGCATACAGGGTGACACAGACAGACCCTATTAAAAAGGAGAAGGAGGAAGAGAAGAAAGAAGGAAGGAAACAAAAGAAGAGAAGCGTGTAAGCAAAAATCTTATATGACACCACCTAGCAGACTGGTTTCCAATAGGGTTGAGCACATATTACACTTGTTAGAGGAAGAATATTTCTGAAGGATAATGTTAAGATCCTTTGATGTAACAGACACCAATGTCCACAATAACAAAATAAAAATGGGCACTAATGAAAAGACTGACTCTTATTTCCCATCTCATTCTTTCACACATAATCCTACCACCATCACCCCTAGTGCTGAGGATTAAAGCCAGGACCTCAGACATGATAGGAAGGGCTCTAATACTGGGCTACGGCCCCACCTAGTCCTTCTTGTCCACTATGTCTTTCTCGACCCTCTCCTCAGTCAGCTCCAATGTATCTGTGCCCAGAGACTTGCCTTCTGATTCAAAAGTGACAGCATGGGCTATCTCACCACCAGGTTTTCCTCAGGCTGGCTCCATGCAAACTCAGGACATGACAGTCTCATCACTACCCTCTCTTCTTAGCTGAATCACACACTAGGTCTCTTGCTTCCAGCTCTTTGTCTAGTATCCAAAGATTCCTGAAATTCTCACTATTCCAGATTTACTGGATTCCTCCGGCATAATTTTTGTTTTCAAAACTCAGATCATTATTATTTCCTGTTCCTGAAGAATTCACCAACATGCACATATACCACAGAGAATACGAGGTACAGTAAAGCTCTATTTCTTTCTACTGTGTTTTGAGTGTTTTGTGCTTACTATGGGTGAGGAGTATGCAGCGGACAACTCTTGAGTCAGCCATCCACCCCTGGGAGTTCCTGAGAGCAAACTCAGGTGTCAGGTGTGCATGACATGTACTTAACCTGCTGAGCCACCCTGCTTGCCCCTCCAGTTTTAGTCTTAATCATAAGTAGAATGACGTAGTTAATATATATCAATCACTTCACTTGGTAGACTGTTTTTGAACAGTCTAGATGCTAACTTAATCCTTCTCCACATGAATGGACAGCATTGCAGAAGCCTATCAATTCATCAGAATTACGTGATATGGGGTTGGGAGTAACAAGGTTAGACATGAAAGCACTTGCCCCACCCCATGTACCTAAATCACTATATTTAAAGAAAGAGATTTCTGTCCCTTCTCTCTTAGAATGGAAGACTAAATAAAAAGCATGAATCAAACATTGTCACCTGCTACCTATTTCTTCTACACCCCCATTCACTACTTCATCTCTGACAAGCAATCTGCAGACTTAAGACAAAGGGAATCTAATTATAGGTGGTAGTTAGCATACCATCTGGTACAAGGAAGATTAAGACATTCAAAATTATTAAAGTAAAATCTTTCTTTCTTTCCTCACCCACCCATTCATTCATTTAGTTATTTGAGACAGGGTCTCACCTCTGCCTCCCAACTGCTGGGATTAAAGGTACGTGCCACTAAGCTTGGCTTTTTCGAATTTCAAGAAAGGGTCTTGTGGTGAATCTCTGGCTAGCCTGGTACTCACTATGTTCAGTCTCAAACATGAGGCAATCCTCCTGCCTCAGCCTCCCACCAGGTTTGCACCACCAGGTCTAGCAAATAATATTTATTTATTTATTTATTTATTTATCTATCTATCTATCTATCTATCTATCTATCTATCTATCTATTTATTTATTTATTTGGGGGATAGGAGCTCATGGTACTGCTTAGGCTGGTACAGAACTCCTAGCTCAAGTGATCCTCCTGCCTCAGCCTTCTGAATGGCTAGGACTAAGGGCAAGTACCATTATTTTCAGCTAATGACTGAAAAAATATAATGTCAAACTCTCCTGCATAGATGAATGTTATTTCAAAACAATCCTAATCAACAGAGCATACTGTTTCACACAAGTCAAAAATTGTCCTCAGATTTACTTATCTTCAACTGAAGAATCAAAGAAAACATGGGAAGAATACAAGGTAGAAGAAGCAGAGGGAAAACTGTCTATAAGACCATTGGCCAGAGCTCAGGCAGGGTTGGAGAGGTGGCTCAGCAGTTAAGACCACTTGCTACTCTTGCCCAGGACCTGGGTTCAGTTCCCAGCAGTTCACAACCATCTCTAACTGCAGTTCCAGGGGATGAGATGCTCTCTTTTGACTTCTGCAGTCACAAGGCTGACATAGGGTGTAAACACACACACACACACACACACACACACACACACACACACACGGGGTGGGGGGCCTGAGTTTGGTTGACACTGATGAGATAGGATTTAGAAGAAAGGATGAGTGGTCAGTCAGTACTTGGCAATGAGCAGCGGACAGCAAAGCACACAACTGAACAGAGAAAGATGGAATGAAGAGAAGAGAGGCTGCGCCTGCTAGGCGATGGCACACTAGACCGCGGGAACCCCCAGTGGGGAGCAGAGTGACATGGCACAGTGGTGTTTCACAAAGATGGAGCAGCAAACATGAGAGCAACTGAGAGAAGAGGCAAGCCTAAGAAACCAGAGGCAAGTTTCGGCAAGCGACTGATTATGCCTGAGGTAAGGCAGTCCTTACTTCTACTTCCATGGAAAATGTTTTAGTCCCCACCCCTCCTGCACTTTCTACCAACATGAAACAAATATGGCATAAAAAGGAATTAATAGTTATTTCTAGGATTTTACTTTTTGAAGTTAAAAATAAGAAAGGCAGAGATAGAAATGTCACTTAGTGGTAAGTCATTGCCTTGGTGTGTATGAGGCATTGGCTTTGAGCTCCAACATCAAAATAAACAGGAATGGCCATAACATTATGGTATTTATTCCTATGGATTAAAGCAATCAAGACCCTCCGGCCTTCACCCCAAGTGCTGGGATTGCTGGAGTGCACCCCACATCTGCTTTCGTTCTGTACTGGGAGCAGAACTCAGGGCTTCAGGAATGCTAGGCAAGCCTTGTACCAACTGAGCCACTTCCCCACTCAAGGCTGCGGCTTTCTTATCTGCAGCTCAGGTCTGAACATAGGAGGTCTCTGTCGTACATGTTGTAGGAGGTACCTGAGATTAAAAACTATGATGAAGGCAAAAACGGTGTTGAATGATCAGTATTTCAACTGGAGAAATATTTTTACATCTAGTAATTTTCATCTTTATGTATGGTAAGATGGAGGCCAGTTCTCAAGTTCTTAAGCAAAAGAGGATAAGGTCCTCACCCAGTGTGAGAGTGAGGCCAACTCACCGAAACCAGCTGGGAGTGCGCCCCCCATTCCATGGTTACGGTAAATTTATGGTTTAGCTTGTTATGAAGGAAGCTCTATAAATTAGGTAGAAATTCTCAAAAGCATGCATCTATATCACATGACTAATGTCATAAAATCATGGTGTCAGTTACATTTCTATTTCGATGCTGTTTTTGTAAATTAAAAAAATTTTGTGTTCTGAAAAGGTATGATCTTCATGTTAGTTGGGTTAATTTACTATAACTGAACTATCTATCCCTGTATAATATTTATATTTCAACCTCTATTTCTTGTTTGTGACAATGAAACAATTCAAGAAAGCTGTAATTTACTGTATAGCAAGCACAACTGCATCTGCTGTAGAGTTCGGTGAGGCAACTGTCCTACTTGTCCTCTCTGTAGGACAAGTGCTGGGAGAAGAGAGATGTAATCAGGGTACCCAGCTGGCAAGGTGGATAACCTACATGATGTCAAGATAGGAGATCTGAATAAGGTCTTTACCTTTATGATTAAGGTACACATAAAAATACGTCTAGCTACTGTCTATCATTATATTATTTTAAATGCAAGTGACCCTGTATACTGTTTTGCCTGAAGAATTTTTTGACAAAAAAAAAAAGAATTATCCATTTGTAAATTTTCTGGTTCTATAGATATGTTCTATAGATAAAATGTGTATAAATAAAAGTTTTTTATAACAAAAACAAATACAAAAATATAGTTCCCCAAAGAGTGATTATAAATTAATGTTCCATCATATGTATATTAAATTCAGCCAATAAGCATTTATCTAAAAATATTTACTCTGTAAATATTTACTCAGTAAAATACTATCAATTTAATATTCTCTTTATTTTCTCTTTATAACAAGAAAAGTCAAAAATATTCTGATAAAAGGTAAACATTAGCACATATGAAACAAACAGACAGATTCTAATTTTGGCTCTAACTTTAACTGAGGTCACACAGCAAGCCAGCTCCATCTTCCCCAGCTTCCACAATGAGCAGCAGACACATCTTACATTTGTGGAATGCTTTGCAGACATGTGAGCCTTTTCTTAAAACTACAACTTCTGATATTATGAAGTTGGACATGATTGGGTCTATTACCTCATAATTTTCAGAGAAGGAATCAAATCTGAGTCACAGGTTTTGACTACAACACAGGCGTTTGCCCTAAATTCCCCCCTTCCCGTCTGCTAGGTTTCCTCTGGCTGCTACTTCAAACCATTCATAGACAGCTACAGATACGGAAATAACTCAAGAGGGTTATAGCATTACACAAATGAAAGTTATATTAATTAGTTCAGGTTTTACAGGGACTAAAGCAAATTTTGTGGTACCTCTTAAAAGAAAAATGCAAGCACATACAAATTATAGGTAAAGACCTTAAAATGTAAGCTTCTCCTAACTTTAGGAGAAACTTGCCTTTGATGCAACAGAAAAAAATTCACCAGACAACTTAGTAAAATCAAAAATTGCCCCCTAAAATTAGCCTCTACCCTCTAAGTCATATGAAAAGGACATAGAAATACAGGGCCAAAACCCACATACACTTGGCTTTTATTTTCCCATGTTCATTCACAAAAATCCAAACAACAAAAACTTCCAGATAAGGCTGTCTTTCCTGTATCTTTATTATGATTAAAAAACAAATTACTGATAAACAGGAAAAGAATTACAATATAATAACTCTTCTAAAATAATTACGTTAGAACATCAGGCCATACATTAATTACTGTCTTATACACACAGGCATTAACACACAGAGACTCGTACTTACTCACAGTTTGGCAAGCAAAAGATCTCATTAAAAAAAAAATTACCTCGTCTCCGCCCATAGCTCCTGGCTGCATGTAAACACAGAAGAAAACCATGGGTATTTGTATCAAAACGCTGAATTTAGAAATTAAAAAGAAGATGTTCACACAAACGTTTTCTACGTATTCTCGACATTGTTAATCTGGAAACACTGTTCAACTTCACTGCTAACACACTGGGAGAAACCCTCCATGAAGCATCACTCGGAATCCCTGTCAGAGCGAGTCACCTGACTGTGGCTGTCGCTCCAAGTGTGCTGAGTCTCCCCAGTCTTGTAAGGGATTCTATTGGGAGTACTGGGGCCTGTGGGCTGTATCAGACATAGAGAAGAGCTCCCTCTTAAAAGTAATTGGTCAATCTTCATTTGACCTTCTTGTTACCATCAGGCTTCACTCAGGAAGAGTAGTATGCCTGTGATGGGCATTCCAATCTTCTACCTACACACATACGTGCTTCACAAATGCCCTCAAAGTGGACAGAAATTATGTCATTAGTTTTTTCTTTAAAGAATCAATTTCCGAGAATTTTTCATGTGTGTATGCATGGTCACACGTATGTGGGCGCACATGTGTGCACGGGTGTGCATGTGTGCACACTCATAGGGAGTCCTGAAGCTGTCATCATGTGTCTTCCTTTACTGTTCACCAGGTCTCTTGTTGAACCAAGAGCTTGCTGAGCCTGACTAGTCTATAGCAGCTTAGCCTGAGGATCCTGACTCTACCCACTGCTGTGCTGAGATCACAAGCATGCATGCTGACTTCTACATAAGTTCTGGAGACCTAAGACTCAAGTCCTCTCATACTTTGCTTGGCAAGTGTTTGAACCCAATGAGCCATATCCCATCCTACTTTCTGTAAATTTCCTAGCGAATTTTCTCTTGCTCTCTGTATTTGCAATTATATATATCATATCACATCATATTATGTCATATATCATATATCATAGAAGGGAGAAAACACTAAGTTTTATATTTGTAAAATGAAAAGTAGCAAAGATGAAGGCTCTGGTTCTACCAAGGTGATTTGCAATAACAGAATCTAAAGGTTGGCATCTTCACAACTTAGGCTTCGTGCTTAGCAGCTAGACTGTGGCTTCCTCCTCTATCACCAGCTATCTACAGTGATTTTTCAGAATGTAAAGATTTTGAAATTTGAAACCTCCAGTTATATAAAAACAAATGAGAACTGAAACTGTATTTGATCTATTTTGAAGCATAAAATACAACAAAATTCATCTGTACTGAAAAGGTTCATAATCTGGAGTCATATCTGTAGATAGTGAGAAGGGAACCCCACATTCCTTGAAGACTCCAGACTTCCCAACATCATTGAAACCACTCACCACCTCAGCCCAGCTTACTATCACCCCACCTCTGCCCCCTCTCCTTACCTCGTTCAGGTCTTACCTCCTCCCTCCCTCATATTTCCCCAACCCTACCACAACCCATAATGAGCAAATCTCATCTGAATTCACACAGTGATCACTGTTTCCATCATTTCACGGAGGAGAGGATGTACACTTCTCATTAGCTGGAACCCGGAATTTATTTCCCCAGTCAAGTGTCATAAGTCATAGTTGGCTTCCTAGCAGGACCCCATAAGAGCTTGCTTCACCCACAATAGGATGGACAAAGCTGTACCGATGGCTAACTAACATTGTGAACAAGATAGAGTAAATCTGCCTCTCTCCCTGCCTCTTCCTCACATCTCTCTCATTCCCAGGGATGGCAGATTGCCTGAAAAACCACTGAAAAAAATCTCTACTGAAAGAAAATAAAAGTATTCTGTGTTTCAAATTTATTCAGTGTTTTCCCCAACAAAACCACCACCACCATTATCTGTGATTTGGGGACAGATACACCATGAAAAAAAATCTGATTAGTTCAAAAGTATGAGTGGCCACTGGTTCTTAGCAGCTCACCTAAAGAATTAATGAGAATGCTGTCCACTGGAGTCTATAACAGATGGACACCAATATTTTATCTGTGATACCTATGGTATTATCAGTATAGAAACTAAAAATAAATGCTCATTGTGTGCTTCATACTTATTAATATGATCTAGTGTAACATCTAAGTTTATGGCTTTTCTTTATTGTTTTGGTTTTACTTTTGCTTTTATTGAGACAGGATCTCCGTATACAGCTCCAGCTGGCCTGGAACTCACAGAGGCTTACCTGCCTCTGCCTCAGAGGCGCCATAACATATGGCCCACTATGCCCAGCGCTCTCTTTCTCTGTGTATGTGACTCAATTCCATGGCTTTCCAACATAAAAGTCGTATATGACACTGTTATGATACAACATCAAGAGTGTCACATTGGGTGGAGGGATAGCTCAGTCGTTCAGTGCTCGCTGTGCAAGCATGAAGCCCTGTTTGAATTCACAACACCCACATAAAAGCTGAATATGACCACATATTCAAAACAGAAGAGAAGTCAACTAGTCTAGGCAAATTAGTGCCCTACAGGTTCAGCAAGAGACCCTGTCACAAAAAATAAGAGTCTGAGAGAGGAACAGACTTGATGCGGACCTCTGCCTGCCATGCACATACATGTACCTTCATGAGCACTTGCACATGCAGACATGCAAGACTGGATACCAAGTTGGTTCTGAGCAAACACAGCCTCTTATAGCAGAGTATACAGTCAAGGGAGAGAACAGTGCACGGATGGCGTGCTTTGATACTCTGTAGAACATAGGCCAATCTGACAGCAATTTAAAACTTGATAAACTTGTTTATATGAGGACTAGTTGTGAACAGCTTAGATAGAGTCAAATGCTTCCATTAGAGAAAGGTAATGAATTCTGAAGAATGTGGAAATAAATAGTGCTTTTCTTTAGAAATATATACAACTTTAAGGAAGAATGCTGGATATAAAAACATCAAGTGAGAGACAGGAGAAATGATGTGATTATAGTCTTTAAAAAAAAAATGGAAAAACAAAAACTTCATATCAGCCAGCACAAAACGAACCACATCAACAAGAAATAGGGAGATCCTGTCTGTAGATACTTCTAAAGGAGCAAGGGTTAACATACCCCTCCTTCTTCCGCGTACTATTAGAACCAATAAAGACTGTACCACAAAAAAGTCAGATGTGGTTCAGCCTCACTGAATCTTACTGTGTTTGTTTAATCACAGCCTCAGAAGGCAGGGTAGACAGCTAGATATCACTCTATGTTCAAGGCCAGCCCGAGTTTCAGGACAGCGAGGGCTACAAGTGAGTCCTTGTCTGAAAGAAAGAAAGAAAGAAAGAAAGAAAGAAAGAAAGAAAGAAAGAAAGAAAGAAAGAAAGAAAGAAAGAAAGAAAGAAAGAAAGAAAGAAAGAAAGAAAGGAAGGAAGGAGTGTGGCTGTAATCACATGATCAGGCTGTCGGGTGTAGACACCAGACTGCAGGTCAGTGAGCGTTGCCTCCGCCTCTCAAGTGCTGGGATTACAGTTATGCACAGCCATGCCCAATTTAACCCTTTTTCATGCACCATCTGTGAACACATTAATACAGCGAGATACAACTTTTTCTTCTATTTACTCCAAGAACTTATTTTTTAAAGCAGTGCCCAGTGCTAAAATAGCCATGAGACTTGGTGTATGCCAAGCAAACACTGGACTACACCGCTATCACTGATTTTTTTTCCTTGAAGTTTTGTGTGAGTGCATATTTGTGTGGTGCATGTGCTTCTGCGTGGGTCCAGAAGACAACCTTGGGTGCCATTGCTTAAGGATTGCCCACTTGGCCTAAACTAGACAACTGGCTGTCCAGCCATGCATAGGTATCCACCGCCTCAGCTTCCCACAGCCAGTATATAGACTCACACCCCCACAACCACATTATTTACGTGGGGCCTGGGGAGCAAACATAGGTCAGGCCTTGCAGGACAAGCACTTTACCAATAAGCTAGCCCTAATGTTTTTAATGTTTTATTCTGGGTTATATATACAGAAATGGGCTTCACTGTGACATTCCGACATGTGTACCCCATGCTGCCTTGTTTTTGTTTGCCCCACATTGCCTTCCTCTGCCTCTCCCTCTTGTTGGTCTCCTTCCTACTCCCAAAGAGTATCATTTTCTGCTTTTATGACAGGTGTGGTTTATTCTCTCTTGCCCCCCCTCCCTTTTTAGACATTTTTGCTTCTTATAGTCCTCCTTCTTCTTCTTTGGTGGTGGTGGCCATGGTGGTAGTGGCATGCGTACTCATGTATGTGCATGGACTTCATGAGAGAAAAAGATCTTCTAGGATCAGCTTATTTTATTTAACATAATTATTCATTCATTTTCCACGTATCATAATTTCACTTGTCTTCATAACTGAAATTTCACTATATATATGTACCACATTTTAAAAATACAGGCTCTATGTATCCCTGACTGTCCTGCAACACTCTCTTTACAAACTCAGATAGCCTGCCTCTGTAGTGCTGGGGTTACAGGCATGTGTTATAATGCCTGTCCTCCACATTTTCTCATCTACTGATGGACACTTAGGTTGGTCTCTATCTCTGTGGGATCCTGACTTAGAACCCTTTGAGTGTATACCCAGGAGTGTTACTGCTAAGTAACTGCTAGATTTGGGGTTTTTAGGAGTCTCCATATGGAGTGCCATAGTGGCTACACAAATTTACACTCCCATCAGCCATGTACCAGGGTTTCTCGAATCTTTGTATCTGTCCTTTGAGACAGGGTTTCTCACTCTGTAGCCCAGGCTGACCTCAAACTCCTTCCTCTGCACCTCCCAAGTGGCACGGTCACATGCGTGAGTCACCACTCCAGGTTGTTTCCATTTGTTTTCTTGCTGTTAGCCACACTGCCTGGGATGAGCTAAAACCAAGGCAGTTGTAGTTGGCATTTGTTTTATGGCTAAGTTTGTTGAACACATTTCTGGGTAGTTACTGGCCATCTGCAGTTCTTCCTTTGAGGTGAGGCATGCCCATTCAATTCGTTACTTCCATTCACTGTTTGGATGAGGTTATTTTTTTTTTTAATTTTGTACACATTCTGGATATTAATCCCCTGCTGGGTGTACAGCTGGCAAACAGGCCTGTCCTCTATTCTATATGCTGCCTCCTCACTCTGTTAGTGGTTTCTTTCGCTTTGTAAAACCTTGAACTCTTGGGCTTATTCCCTAGGCTGTGGGAGCCCTCTGCAGAAAGTTGGCACCAAACACTCCTATGTTTTCCTAAACAGTTCCAGAGTGGCAGACCTTAAGGTCTTTCATCCATGTTGAACATACATGTTTTTGTTTCAGTTTGATTTGGCTTTGTTTTTCTTGTTCTGTTTTTTTTGTTGTTGTTGTTTGTTTGTTTGATTTATTGTGGACTGAAGATGAGAGTCTTGTTACATTCTTTCATATGTGGACATCCTGTTTCCTCAGCACCATGTTTTGAAGATGCTTTTTTACCTATGTATATTCTTTTTTATTTCTTTATTTTATGTGCATTGGTGTTTGCCTACATATATATCTGTGTAAGGGTGTTGAATCCCCTGGAACTGTTGTTACAGGCAGCTGTGAGCCACCATGTCGGTGCTGAGAACTGAACCCACATCCTCTGGAAGAGCAGCCAGTGTTCTTTAACCACTGAGCCATCTCTCCAGCTCCTCCTATGTATATTCTTGATTTTCAAAGATGAGATGGCACTATCCATATGTAGTTTGTTTGGTTTGAGACGAGGTCTCATGGAGATCAAGCTGCAGCTCATGTTAAACTCCCAATCCTCCTGCCTCCACCTGCAAAGTGCTGCGATGGCAGGTGAACACCAGTATGTGAACACATGGCAGGACTTATACAGTAGTAGTAGTCCAGGCTTTTTGCCTGTATCCTTTTGCCATAACCTCCAGTGTTCTAAGATTACAAATATGCACCGTGCTTAGCCCAAGTCTCCTATTCTATTCTATTGGCCTACCTACAAATTGTTTTTGTGCCTGTACCATGTGTTCTTTTTCTTAGTCTAGCTCTGTAATATTTGAGATGGAATACTGTGGTACCTATAGCACTGTTCTATCTATTCATGATTAACTTTGTGCTCAGAGGAATTTTAGGATTTTCTTTCCTCGTTCTGGGAAGACTGCCACTGGAATTCCAACAACATCACTGAGTCTGTAGATCCTTTTTGGTAATACAGTCATTTTCACAATATTAAGGCCGCCAGTCCATGAGCACAAGGATGATGTAGAAACTCTTCGTTGCTTTTTACATTACTATTACGGGTAATGGGGCTAGGCGCACAGGTGGGAGCGAGAGGATAACATGTGGAGTTGTGCTTTCCATGCACGCCCATGGGCCCGAGGGCTGGGCTGAGGCCTCTAGGCTTGTCTCATAAAGTGACTGCACCAGCAGGTTTCTTACCTGTTTTAAAGCTTTCATGTTAGATACCTTCAGTTTTTGGTAAGATTTATTGTAGTATTTTAGGTTAGTTTTGTTTTTTTGTTTTGGTTTTTTCAGACTGTCTCACTGTGTAGCCCTGGAACTTGCTATGTAAACTAGAATGGTCTGGAACTGAGATCCTCCTGTGGTGTCTCCTGCCGAGTGCTGGGATTAAAGGTGAGTTCTACCACACCCTGCCCTACGTGTTGACTTCATCCTACCTTTCTTACTCTGTTTACTAGCTCTGAGTTTCCTGAGGAGTTTTTAGGATCTTTGAACACGATCATCATCATCATCATCATCATCATCATCATCATCATCATCATCATCATCATCATCATCATCATCATCATCATCGTGTGTCTCTGGCTTTCCTGAGATTTACTCTGTAGACCACACTGGCCTGGAACTCAAAAAATTCACCTACCAGGGGCAGGGCATGGTGGCGCATACCTTTAATCCCAGCACTCGAGAGGCAGAGGCAGGCGGATTTCTGAGTTTGAGGCCAGCCTGGTCTACAAAATGAGTTCCAGGACAGCCAGGGATATCCAGAGAAACCCTGTCTCAAAAAACCAAAAGAAAAAAAAAAAAAAAGAAAAAAGAAATTCACCACCCTTGTCTCCTAAATGCTGAAAGCTTAAAGGCATTCACCACTAGACCTGGTTCTTAAACTTTAATTCCTACCAACATTCTTTTAAAAATTACTTATTTTACATGTATGATGAGTGTTTTGCTTCTATGTATGAATGTATACTACGGTAGCATTTGGATTTCATGTATTAATTGTAAGAGCCTGTAAACTAATAAATATATCTGCCATGCTGTTTAGCATACATATCAAAGTTACCATAGGGCAAAATGCTACTTGACTACTTTCCTTCTAATCCTGTCTTAAACAAACACACAAAAAGCAACCCCCACTTGTGTGTTAGGTATGACAAAACAGGCCTGAGACCCCAGCATCTGGAAGGCTCTCACAGGAGGAGGAAGGATTCTATGTCATCCTCCGCTAGCTACTCAGCAACTCCCAGGACTTCCCAGGGTATCTCAAAAACAAACAACCCTTGCAAACAATTTTTTTAAACAGGGCCTCATGTAGCCATAACTAGACTCAAGCTCCCTATCCAGTAGAGGAACCTAGAACTTCTGATCCTCCTGTTCTACCTTCATGGAGTCTGGGAATATGGGGAATCAAACCCAAGACATCCTGTATGCTAGGCACCCACTCCACCAACTGATCTATATCTTGAGACCAGCAATCATTATGTGTTTAATTGGCAACTGAATTTTTAAAGGATTTGTTATTTTTTTTAGTTGTGTACATGTGTATATATACACACATGTTTGGGTGCCCTCAAATGCTGGAGACCTCAGATCTTCCTGTAGCTAGAGTTACAACCAGTTGTGAGATACCTACATCGTGAGTACTGGGAATAAAACTTGGGCCACATGGGGGCTGGAGAGATGGCTCAGCGGTTAAGAGCAGTGACTGCTCTTCCTAAGGTCCTGAGTTCAAATCCCAACAACCACATGGTGACTCAAAGCCATCTGTAACGAGATATGACACCCTCTTCTGGTGTGTCTGAAGACAGCTACAGTGTACTTACATATAATAAGAAATAAATCTTTGGGACAGAATGAGGGGGACCTGAGCAAGCAGAGGTCCTGAGTTCAATTTCCAGCAACCACATGATAGCTCACAACCATCCATCTGTACAGCTACAGTATACTCATATATATAAAATAAATAAATCTAAAAAAAAAACTTAAAAAAAAAACCTTGGGCCCCTTGAAAGCAAGAACAATATGTGTTCTAAACTGCTGCGCCATCCCTCTCCAGCTTCTACCAGTCTGTTTTTTGAGAAAAGGTCTCACCGTGTTGCTCTGAATGTCCCGGAACTCATTATGTAGACCAGGCTTGCCTCAAATTCATATTGCCCAGCCTCAGCCTCCAGATAGCTGGGATAAACCACACTACACCTGGTTCAAACGTTTTTTAAAATCACCATTTTAGTAGGCAATATATTAAGTTATAATCAATGGGCTGGGACTGTAGCTGGTGATAGTGTACTTGCCTAGGCTGCATGAGGTCCTGTGTGCACATCCATGCACACTCACACACTCTTATATTTAAACATCTAACGCTGTCTTTTAGCTTCTACCAAATGTTAGTCATAGAAAAATTCCACATAAAAGCTTAAGGTTAAGACCAAAAAGTTTCCATTCCCTCCAGATTGTAAACACCCAAAGAATAGGAGGGTGAGGGTTGTCCCCAAGTGTTTTACTTGTTTTGTTTTGTTTTTTGTTTCTTCCAGATAGGGTTTCTCTGTATAGCCCTGGCTGTCCTGGAACTCACTCTGTAGACCAGGCTGGCCTCAAACTCAGAAATCCGCCTGCCTCTGCCTCCCAAGTGCTGGGATTAAAGGCATGCGCCACCAATGCCCAGCTCCAAGTGTTCTACTTGTTTCTTCATTGTAATAGTAGCTGAAAAGATACTTTTAGTCCAAAGATTCTCATACCAAGCCAACAATAGTAGAGAAGGTAGAGTTCTCCATAAATACAATGAGCACAGCAGGTAGAAACAGCAGATCTTTATCTACTACATTCACACTTTATTATAAATTACTTGAGTATTCTAAACTCCTTTTCCATTTCCCTGATTCTAATCCATCTTTCTTAGGTAGACCTTTTCATCTCTTTGTAAACTTCAAAATTAACAGTAATGATTGATAAGCACGGTAGGGAGATCCTTTATAAAGGAGAATTCTATTGAGTAAAATCGTTTTGATGTGAAAGTGTGCTGGAGAAAACAGATAGTCTATTGATGATTTATGCCCCTGGAACTGTATCCGACTGATCCAGCATCAACTGGCTTGAGAATTTGCATACTACAGAGAAAGGAACTCGATATTTAGCAGTTGGCCCACAGTAGTATCACATACTTTTGGCCCATCCCTAGACTGAGGCAAGAGAATCAAGAGTTGCAAGAGTTGCAGACCAGGGTGTGTTATGGTGCCAAGACCTTGCTAAAAGAGACAAAACAAAACAAAACAAAAACAAAACCCTGGAGCATTTCAACAAGCAATCTTCTCCAGACCACTATGCCAAAAACCTTGTGCGATCTCTTCAAACTTTATAGACGTCTTCAGTTTCTGATTACTTGAGCCAACCAATACTTGCTAATTCTACAATTATGAACCCCCAGACAGTGTGGTGAATTACAAAGAGCAGTCAAGCACATGTCTGCTGATGTGTTCAGGAGTCCACAGCACCAGTGCCGGACCCTCGCTCTGCTCAGTGTGCCGTGTCTCTTGCCTCCTGCAAGGCTTCTCTCACAGGAACAAGGGTTCCTTCATAGAAGAAAGTTACCAAAAATAACTTATTCTGGAGTTTGGGAACAGCTCCAGCCACAAGCAGCAGCTCCTCATTTGCCCCATACCTGGCCTGACTCCTAGCCTGAAGAAAAGCTGCTTTCCACTTGGCTGAAACATGCACAGTTAAGGAGAAACACCAGGATTTAAACTACATCCCACGAACGGGCAAGTGCATATTTGTCTGTCTGTCTGTCTGTCTTTCTTCCCTTTCTCTCTTTCTTTCTTTCTTTCTTTCTTTCTTTCTTTCTTTCTTTCTTTCTTTCTTTCTTCCTTCCTTCCTTCCTTCCTTCCTTCCTTTCTTTTTTCCTTTAAATTTCTATTTTTTTTACCTTTGTGCATTCTTTTTTTATTAGATATTTTCTTTATTTACATTTCAACTGCTATTCTGAAAGTTCCCTATACCCTCCCCCACCCTGCTCCCTTACCCATCCACTCCCACTTCTTGGCCTTGGCATTCCCCTATACTGGGGCATATAAAGTTTGCAAGACCAAGGGGCCTCTCTTCCCAAAGATGGTTAACTGGGCTATCTTCTGCTACCATATCTGTCTTTCTGTGGCTTATTTCATTTACATGTTTTCTAGGTTTATCCATGATCTTGCTAATGACAAGATTTCATTTATATTATTTAGCGTGTGCAAATGTGTGTGTGTGTGTGTGTGTGTGTGTGTGTGTAGTGCACACATGCACACCAGGGTACTTGTGTGTAGGTCATAGGACAATCTGAGGAAGTGGTTCACTTTCCACCATGCAGATCCAGGGATTGAACTCAGGTTGCCAGGAATGGCAATAAGTGATTTTACTTGCTGAGCCAGCTCACTGGCCCTGGTATTTCATTATCTTTTTGGCTGAGTAGCATTCTACTGTGTATTCATATCTCACCCATCCTTTCATAGATAACTGGCTACTGTGGATAGTGCCTTAATGGTCATGGGCATGCAGATATAATTTCCTTTGGATCTATACCTTTGACTGCAGGGTGATATGACAGTTCTAGTTTTAATTTTTAAAAAAGAACACCCATACTAGAGCTGTACTAATTTTTTTAAGATTTATTTATTTTATGTATATGAATACACTGTCTTAGAAACATCAGAAGAGCCGGGCATGGTGGCGCTCGCCTTTAATCCCAGCACTTGGGAGGCAGAGGCAGGTGGATTTCTGAGTTCGAGGCCAGCCTGGTCTACAAAGTGAGTTCCAGGACAGCCAGGGCTATATAGAGAAACCCTGTCTCAAAAAACCAAAAAAAAAAACCAAAACAAAACAAAAAAAAGAAACATCAGAAGAAGGCACCAGACACCATTACAGATGGTTGTAAGCCACCATGTGGTTGCTGGGAATTGAACTCAGGACCTCAGAAAGAACAGCCAGTGCTCTTAACTGCTGAGCCATCTCTCCAGCCTCTAGAGGTGTACTATTAATAGCTATGCTAGTCAATGTTGACCACTGGCAGGACTGGGGATGTGTGTGTGTATGTGTGGGGGTGCTTTTCTCCACATTCTGCCCATCATCCACTGTCATTTTGATAAGAGTCATTCCAACAGAAATGGAGTACCACCTCCTTATGGTTCAGATTTGCAATTCCTGAGTATTAAGCAATAATGAGTTTTGGGCTTTGTCTTGTTTTTAATTCCTATTGGCTATTATGTGAATGTCTTCTTTTGAGAAATGTTGAATAAGAACTTTCATACATCTTAACCAATTTCTGCATATGTGTTTATGTGTGCACACATATGCAACTGTGTGTACATGTGTGTAGAAACTAGAGGTTGACTTTAGGTATCTTCCTTAGTTGTTCTCCACCTTATTTTTAAAGGCAGGGTCTCTCACTGAACCTGGAGCTCACCAGTTAGGCTAGAGTGGCTAGCTAGCAAACTGCAGAAATCCTCCATCCAGTTCCTGTCCAACAGGGCTGGGATTACAGGCACATATTGCTGTGGTAAGTTTGTATGTGGGTGTTTGGGATTGAACTCAGGTCCTCATGCTTGCATGGAAGCATTTTACTAACTGCGGCATCTCTCCAGTCCTGATTTGTTTTTTATGTGTGTTCCCACTTATGTGTGTGAGTGCACATGCATGTGTGTACACATGTATTTGTAGGACAGAGGACAACCTTAGATAATGTTCCTACTCAGGTACCATCCACACTGTTCTCCACACAGGGACTCTCACTGGCATGTGGTTCACCAATTAGACAAGTCTAGCTACTCAGTAAGCTCCAAATATCCATCTTCCCTGGCTCTGGGATTACAGTGCATGCTATTATGTGGGGCTTTTGTGTGGATGGTAGAAATTAAGCTGAGATTCTCAGGCCTGTGTGGCAAGAGCTTTACCAACTGAGCCATCTCCCCAGCTTCTCGTATCTCTGTGTCCGGTCCCTCAGCCCCTGGTATCTCTGTTCCTCCTCCTCCTGGCACAGGGTGACCTTGAATTTGCTCTGTAATCCAGGCTGGCTTGAATTCATGATCCTCCTTCCTCAGTCTCTTGAGTCTCTGGGATTACAGGCCTCTGCCATCAGCCCCAGCAATAATCAGATTTTTGAACATTTTCATCACAAAGAAATGGCAAACATGTGACTTGAAGAATATGTTAAATATACTGAATTTTTGCATACTGTATACCAGTACCAAAGCATGACAAAATGTCACATGTCTATTATACATATTACACCCATGAAAAAAGTAAGCTTTTTTCTTTTCTAGCCATCAGAGTAAGCAAAAAAAGGTTGAATGTCTTTGTGTAATGTATACAGGTGCACATACACACTTTCTCTTCTGCAGCACAGGGAATCAAACCAGAGCTTTGCTCCTGACAGACTACCGCTGTATCACTGTGTTGTTCTTCACTGAGTTATAATTGGCATCATGAGAGGTTTTTGAAATGTTTACAGATTAAGCTCTGAATTTTTAATTAATTACATGTGTGGTGAATGCTGCAAACAGGAAATCCAGGATACACGGTTTACTTTAAGTGGAGAAAGCTATCAGGAAGTCCATAAGGAACAGTAAGAAAATAGCTGGTTCCTACATTTTTACTAAGAGAAAGAAAATCAACTCTTGTTACCAAGGGATTCCATATACAAGAGGAATCTCTTCTAAAAACCATTAAAATCACAAGACATTTTCAAACTTAAATTATTTATAATGTTCAAGCTATGTAGACCAGGCTGGACATTCTATTTTTCAGAAGAACAAGAAAGAAGAAGAAGAAGAAAGAAGAAAGAAGAAAGAGGAGGAAGAGGAGAAGAAGAAGGAAGAAGAAGTAGAAGTAGAAGAAAGAAGGAAGAAAGAAGGAAAAAGGAAGAAGGAAGAAGAAGAAGAAGAAGAAGAAGAAGAAGAGAGAGAGAGAGAGAGAGAGAGAGAGAGAGAGAGAATGAATAAGGATTTTACAGTAATAAAAGAAAAGGAATTTTTACACAGGTACTGAATTATATGCTTGTGCTAAAACTGTGTGTGTGTGTGTGTGTGTGTGTGTGTGTGTGTGTGTGTGTAGTGTTAAAGCAAAAAGAAGCACCTTCAAGCTAGAGGCAGGAAGCTTTGTTCCTGGTTCTAACTTGTCACCTTGGCTAAGTCCTGCACAGTTTCTTGAGTGCCCCGGTTTTCCCATCAATAAAGACTTAGCCACACACAGGGGCCATTCTGTTACACTGTCTTAGGAGAAGCCCACGCCCATGCTCCTCTTAACACTTGTGCCTGAGCCCATATTAAATTATCTTTATTAGACCCCAACTTAGCATAAAAAAAGAAAATCTCTCAGGCCCCTTACAGAATTTGTTTTAGAGCATCTATCCAAACCTATTTCAAATATATTTTAAACATCATATATTTCCCTAATTACTATTTAATTATCGATTACTAATAATGTCTTCACATTATACTTGTATTTTAATTCCTAAGTCTGCTCAGATTTATAAAGAACAGCAAAGGATATCTTGTCTACAAAAATTTCAAAATCTCAAAGATTTACCTTGGTTTGTGAGTCTCAGAAAAATTATTTCCTACTTGGTGTGGTGGTTTATGCCTTTAATCTTAATATTCAGAAAGCAGAGGCAGGTGGATCGCTGTCAGTTCCTGAACCAGATGGAGCCACATAGCAAAATCTTGTCTTAAAATAAACAGATTAATATAATGAAATTATTTTCTTTGCTGGGTAGATGTTCAACAACCATAAACCCACTGCTTTGGAGGTAGAAGGAGGAGAATTATCAAGTTTAAGGCCAGCCTCAATTACATAGCAAATTCAAGACCAAATTGAGCTATATGAAACCCTCTCTCAAAAAACAAGACAAAACAAAACAAAAACCAAAAAATCAAAAGCTAAGATCAAAACAAAACAGGGCTGGAGATATGGTTCACTCCATAAAACTGCTCGTCTTACAAGCATGAGGGTCTGAGTTCAGTTCCCAGGACCCACGCAGAAGTCAGCACAGCAGCACATGTCTATAACCCTACCACTCTGGTGCCAGGGTGTGGGGTATAGGAACTGGGAAGAGACAGAAGGATCAGTGAAGCTCACTAGCCAGTCAGCCTAGAGGAATTGGTGATCTCCATGTTCCCTGAAAACACCGATCTCAAGAGTGCGAAGACTGATGAGGACAGCATACAAATACACACAACCTCACAAACACACAAAGCATACATCCTTAGAGTCAGGTATGGCCACCCAAACCCGTATTCTACCACTTAGGAGGCTAGGATGGGAATCACCTCAAGTTTGAGGCCAGCCAGGACTACATAGTAAGTTCCAGGCCAGCCAAAGTTATATAGCAAAACCCTGTCTTAACATACACACACACACACACACACACACACACACACACACACACACAGAGACACAGCCACAGACACACACACACACACACACACACATCACTTACAGTAAGCAAAAATAACAACAATGTGCTCTTCAATTTCCATTAGGAATTGTAGCAAAGCTGGCTTTCTTCCTATTCTGGGACAAACACATGCATGTAAGCACGTGCTCAGCTCCCCGTACCACTTCCTCTCAGCTGATCCTCCCCAAGGAACTCACACTCAGCAAAGCATGAGACGCAGGGAGAAGAGACCAAGCAGCCACAACCACATCTACTTACGACAAAATGCACTTCAAGTTTTCTTTTTTAACTTAACAAACGCACTGTCAGCTCCCAGTTGTAACACAAATACAGACGGCATTCCAAAACACTGTCAAGATGTCAGTTAAGAAGGGACATGGAGAGGACAGCTTCGGCTAACATTCCAGGTGCCCAGGATGTGAGCTATAGGCATGATGCTCAGTGGTCAGTGAATGACTTGGGACCTTCCCAAGCAGCTGAGTGTCCTCACTGGCATTGTGTTGCTGTTGTTTTGTCTTTTACTACAGTGCCGGGTGATAAAACCCAGGCTTCCAGCTTCTCAGGCCCCACCCTCCCCAGCTCCACACTCCCTTTTAAGATATTAACATTTTAAGAGTTTAAGCTGTCTAGGTTGTCCTCTAGAACTCTAACTGCTGTGGGCACTCTGGTGACACAGTGTAGATAAAGGACCCTCCTCTGTCAGAGGGCCACTGCATGACAGCTTTCCCACTTACCTCTAACTTCAAACAGTAATGGCAACATGGAAGATGTCAGAATGAAAAGACAATGAAGACTTTAAACGCCAGGCACACTAGCACATGCCTATAGCCCCACCCTCCAGAGGCTAAAGCAGCAAGACCAATGGCTGGAAGTTCAAAGTCAGTCTGAGCTACACATTAAGGCTCTATTTCAAAAAACGAAACAAACAAAAACCAACAACAACAACAAAAAGAGGCACAGTGGCTCCGAAGCAGGAGGCTCGTGCAAATTCAAGGTTGCTTCAAAAATAAAGAGTCAATATAATATATCTTTCTTTTTGCACCCTAACATGCAAATCGAGGGAGAACTTTAGCAGGCAGCTATAAAACCAAGGCAAGACACAAAGGCAGAGCACACAAGCTTGCTCTACAAGACCCTGTGCTATAACCCCACCTTCATGGTCCTTACCTCTACTTTACACGGGAAGAAATCAGAGACCAAGAGGTGTTAAGACTGAAGCCCTAAGGTCATGAAGCTTGTAAGAGGTGACATGAGACAGGCCTGATCCCAAACATGGCCACCACAGCTGTCTTAACTCCGTGCTGTGTGGGCAGGCGTCTGTCCTGTGCTTTCACATGCTTGACACCCACCTAAGGCACACTCCTTGTGTGCTCACCAAGCAGCTTCCTTACCTGGCCAGTTCCCCATGGCCTATTTTCAACTGCGAAAGGGAATAAAGTCCAAAGGAATAAACTTCATATCCTCAGCAGTGACGCCTTCTAAGCGTCACTTAGAACATGAATTTGACCTTAAATCGGTTGACTTGGATCAGTGATAGAGGCACTTTTTTGAGAGGAAAAATTACCACAATTCTATGGGAGGCCACGACTGCTAAAACAACTGCATACTCACAGTACAGAGAAGCACAGATCTGCCTGATACAAACATTACTACAAAGGTAGCCAGAGCACCCTCAGAGGCCTCCCTCCTTTTCTGGAAGGGAAAAAGATCTATTATGCAAACTTAGTGCCTTTGGAGTAAGAATAAAGAAGGTGGTTCTACGGACAACAATTACAGCAGGAAGGGAACACATTCCCACTCTAGAGGAAAGGGCATCTTGCTGTTCACGGTAAGAAAGAAGGAGCTACATTCACATGCTTCCTCCACTCCATCTTTCAACAGCACCACAGAGCAGCCCAGGCTCATCCTCAACTTGCTATCCTCCTGTCTCAGCCTCCCAAGCGCTGGGATTACAGTGTGAGCCACCCGACAAATCATTTCTCCTATACTCCATGTGTTCTTAGACACTCCCCTCCCTCTTTTATTTTATATACCCCATGTGTTCTTAGACACTCCCCTCCCTCTTTTATTTTATTTATTGTATTTGGTTTTAAGAGACAGGGTTTCTCTGTGTAGCCCTGGAGCTCCGGAACCTTGCTCTGTAAACCAGACTGGCCTGGAACTCACAGAGATCCAAGTACTGGGATTAAAGGTGTGCACCAGTACCACCCTATTCCTTTTCTCTGTTAAAAATATAGTTCAACTTATATTTAGTCCCTTTCAATGATCAAAAATTGTGCCAAGCAGTGGTGGGGCACGCCTTTAATCCCAGCACTTGGGAGGCAGAGACAGGTGGATTTCTTTGTTTGAGGCCAGCCTGGTCTACAGAGTGAGTTCCAGGACAGCCAGGGCTACACAGAGAAACCCTGTCTCAAAAAACAAAAACAAAAACAAAAACAAAAAAATCAAAACAAAAAAAAATCAAAAATTGTGAACTGATAAAATTTTAGTGAGTTTTGTTTTGTTTTATTTTATTTGAGACAAAGTCTCTCTATGTAGTCCTGGCTGTCCTGGAACTCACTGTGTAGACCAGGCAGACCCTGAACTCACAGAGATTTCCCTGCCTCTGCCTCCCAAGTGCTGGGATTAAAGGCCACCATAAGTTTTAGTGATCTTTAATTTGATCTCAATCATTCCTTTCTTTTTGTTTGTTTGTTTGTTTGTTTGTTTTGGTTTGGTTTGTTTTGGTTTGGTTTGGTTTGGTTTTTCGAGACAGGGTTTCTCTGTACAGCCCTGGCTGTCCTGGAACTCACTCTGTAGACCAGGCTGGCCTCGAACTCAGAAATCCACCTGCCTCTGCCTCCCGAGTGCTGGGATTAAAGGCGTGCGCCACCATGCCCAGCCCGATCTCAATCATTCCTAAGGGAAAACTGGTTTCCATGGGACAAGAGCTTTGGGATGACAAATGATAGGGGAAAAGAGAGGACAAAACATGCCTATGTGTTGCTGGACATGGGGCACACAGCTGCAATGCCTGCCCGAGGCTCTGAGGCAACAGTGCCGACAGCTACAAAGTGGGACTAGTGAGTCTGAGACTGGCCCAAGCTAGTCAGACACTCTCAAAGAGACCAAGCTCACGTTTTGGTTTATCTGAAGGTGGAGGTGGGAAGAATAGAGATTACAAGGATGTATATGGGGCACATGGGTGAAATCCCAGCATTGGGGAGAGGGAGGTGGGAGAATCTCAACTCCCAAGCCAACCTGGTCTCCAAATAATTAAACACCATACACACAAACACGACTGCCCATGTTAGATACATGTCACTAAAGGAGCTGGGCTCGACAATACATATAAGATGAAAAATATTATAATAGCCAAAGTATCAAAGTATGCAAACACGGCATGCAATAGAGTGATTATGCCCCTGTCCAGATGAGATGACTGTGAATGAGAAATGACTATAAGTAACACAAATGCATAGGTCTGGGTGTTTCCAATGTGTGCTTTGAGGAACCAGCTGGAGGTGTCAGCCTTGGGGAACACCCAGGGAGGCATTAACACTGGTGTACTCTTGTCACTACCACGTTCCACCCGTCTACATAGCTCCTCAACATGTGACACAGACATTGGCAAGATGGCCTTCTGAACCTCCACACCTATACCATGACATGCAAACACTCCCCCACCCCTACATGCATTATCCATATACAATAAAAATCCATTTTGAATGTTAATCATCCTTCTTTCTCTAAGAGATGAAATTGATGATAAAAAGGAGATTTAAGCAAACCACATGTAAATGAGGTCTCTTATTTTATAAACCAAAAATAATCGAAACCTTTTCACAAGAAAATGTCTTTCAGTTTTATTTTCTACACAGAAATTAGCAAACTGTATCCTCTGCTCTTTGCATGTCAAATTAGGTCATTTCTCAGATACAAAGAAACTGCTTCAAGCAGATAACACTACCACACTATTCTTTCTCAGTCAATTCCCATCATCTAAGGAAGTCTCCTCATAGTTACTATACTAACTATAAGTCTCCTCATAGTTACATCATTATGCACAGCTAAGCATGTTATCAATTACACACACACATACACACACACAGACACACACTTAGTTTAAAGTGTCCTTTCTTTCAGAAATCAGGAAATGAGAGGTGTATACATACAATATAGAGGGAATCTATATTGTCCTCAAGGCTCTCCAAACAGGATCCATGCATAGTTTGGGATCAGGACTTGTCACCAAGCAGTTCCAGTGATTCCCATGTGCTTAGGGCATGTGTCAGATCCAAGGAAATGTGTGGGTATTTTAGATGTGTATTTTAATTTTAGAGAATGTAAAACCTGTCTTAAGAAATCTAATGGTATTTCAAAAGCCTTACTCAAGAAGGGGACAACAGGAACTGGCCTGCACATCAGAGAGGTTAAGAGGTCACAAGACAGTATCACTCACTTGACAAAAGAGAAAACTGCAATTCTGAGAGTCAACAGCCTGCCCAGGCCTTCTGACAACAATTTCCATGCAGGTTCCTTTGCAAAGTTTTTGGTCTATAGATGCTAGAGAAGCAAACTGGCCAGACACTTCTTCCAGGGCTTTTGTTTTTGGAAACAAGGTGTGGAGATCACACTGGTCTGTAAGTTATTCTACACTGAGACAAGTTTTCAGGATATGACTTGCCCTTGGCTACTTTCATCTCACAAGAAGCACTGAGAACTAAAACAAGAGCAGGGGTTCTGCAGCTTTTCATTCACATAGATACCATGTCTGCCCAGCATCACCCATGAGGCATGGACTGATACCTTATTCCCCCCAAAGCAATAAAGGTGCTGCCTATAAACTGATAAAGAAGCCTGGGAACACACAAGCACACAGATACATATTAAAATTGGATGAGAGAAACCAGGCCCAAGAATGTATGGAACATATCAGAACAAAGAGTAAACTCCCTCCCCTGGATTCCATAAGGATGACACCTAACAGAGCGATGGCACTGGCCTATTCTCTGACCACCCAGTTGTGCTCCAAGGGACCCATAGGCTGAGAACTCCTGGCTGTCCCTGGGACTTCATTTCAGCTATAACTCCAATGGTAACGAAGCATACTATACCTGTGGCCCTTCCATCATCTGTCCATTGGCTCCTATCCTATGCCTTGCTTCTAGGACTTCTATAGTCTTATACCTCACCTTTGCAGCTCTGCTCAACCCAGAGACCTTGTGGCTTGGCTCTGTGTACCTCAAGCAGCTCTCCAACTGAGCCATTCTTCTGTCTCTAGCTACCAAGGGACTGCTTCTGTTTGTATTAGCTCTCTTCCTCTGCCTTCAGTAAGGACTGCTTTAACTCCTGGACTCTGCTGTGGCCTCATTAACCCTTTTCTAACCTGCAAATATACATGTTTATAGAAACATTTGCTGTGCCGTGTGCAATGAGTGATATGAAATATTCAGGCACAGTTCTCTTACACCAGTTTCTAATAGCCTAAGCTGGCCTCAGGCTCTCTACATAGTGAGTGTAACCTTGAACTCCTGATCTTCGGCCTGTATCTCTCAAGTGCTGGGATTATAGGCATGTCCCTAACCCTGACTCACCGAATCATTGAGCAATATAGCAACATTCTGGGTAATATATATAGTTTTTGGTGGCTCTAGAATATAATCCCATAATTATACTGACAAAATCACTTTTGACCAGCAAAAATGCTATGTTGACATCTATAATATACAAATTTCATCAAAATCCCTAAATGTCCACCTTGCAACATCTATGGACTATTTACCACAGTGAGAAAATTATGAGTTATGTATAAATGAGCTGATTTATTCACTCAGGTTTTCCGCCTCCTCCTTCCCCCTGATTCTCTCCTTTTTTTATTACTTCACCTACTGGTATTGAGAGGAGCTGGCAAGTATTTCCGTTACTGATATACAATTTATTTACACACACAGGCAACAGGCCAGATATGGTTCACAGGGTTGTGTCCTGCCGAGGCTGGTTCCGACAGGGTTGTGTCCTGCCAAGGCTGGTTCAGAGCAAGTTTTCAAGTGTTTGCTTACTCAGAGTCACCTACTTGACTCCTAATGAAAACAAATTCATCCTCAAACTTTCCCATTCAGTAGGTCTGTAGGAGCCCCCAACATCGTGTGCTTTTAGTAAGTTCCCAAGAAATGCTGATGCTGCTGGTACCGAAATCCTACTCTGGGAAACACTTGTAAAGCACAGCAGTCTATACCACGCTCGCTCGGTGAAAGGTGGGGCAGTGAGAATCTAATTAAGCAGAAACTGCATGGTGCAAACCTGACTGATACTTTTATAGAGCATTTTGTATGAAGACTTACTGTTAAGTGCCATGATGTTATCTGTTCCTGGATGGTGGAAATTTATTCCCATGCGTCCTGGAAAATAAAGCAATTTTATTTTAAGCACAAAGAAAACATTGTTCAATGTAATTATTTCAAATACATTGCAAAATATAAATATTACAAAACACTACAAATTAATCTATAGCAATGCTATCAAGGCCAAAGCATTTACAACAACTTTTAAATCAATTCATAAAACACAGACATAAAAAGTCTTAAAACAAAGCCAAAGTCTCAACACAAAATACAATCAAACAAAAAGAAGCTTCCATTATAGTCTGAAATTTGTACATCTCCAATTTAAACAAGTCAAGTTCCTAGACTGGCATTTTATTTTAAACAATCATTTATTAATGCCCTTTAAATTAAGGCATTAAAAAAAAAGAAATTTACAGATGTGTACAAACATGAAGTTTAGAGAGAATAAAAAAAGTACAATTTCATAATGGCTCAAAAATACAACATAATTACCAGAGGAGCAAAATGAAGATAGTAAAATGTTTCCAAGTCAGTAGGGGAAAGCCTGGCATACAAATCCTGAATTCTTAAGCTGACCCAACGCTACCTCGGTTTCTGGGGCTTGGTCTCTCTGGTGGGTTGCTGTTTTCCGTTTGTTTTTTTTTTTTTTCTTTATGACTATGTGGCCCTAGATGATCTAGAGCTTACCACATACACCAGGCTATCCTCTAACTCAGAGATTCACCTGTCTTTGCCTCCCACAAGCACTGGGATTAAAAGCACGTACCACCATGCCTGGACCCACAACTAACTACTCTGTGACAAATGTGACTTTCCAGATTGTCATCTTTATGAATAATATGGGAATTGAAACTTCTGACCACATTGGTTGATTTCCTATTTTGTACACCTCTGAGATTAAGAATCTTTTTTTTTTTAATTTTTAATGAGCTGTGAAGCTGAACTAAAGCAAAGAGGCAACAGAGGCCTGTGTCCTGTGCACCCCAAAATATTTACTCAGTAGTCCTTAACAAAAGATGGAACCCCTGATCTGTAAGGTCATAAACAGAATGGTGCACTGGGATAAGGACTGAGAGCCGTGGAGGATGGGGTGGGTGGGGTGAGAGGCAGAAGCACAGAAGGAAGCGTTCAGAGGCGCAGAGGAAGAGGTGCAGGACTGAAGGTGACAGATGCAGGCATTTGCTGCTTTTTTTCATTATCAGAGATAAAAAGGATGTAGCCAAAAATAAAAATTAAACTTAGAGAGTCTTGTATAAGAGGAAAATGTACTATGCAAGATTTCTTGACCAATTCCTTCAACAAAATAGCTATCAGTAAAACTAGGTGTGATGGATCGCCCCTGTAATCTAAGAACTTGGGAGACAAAAGGAATACTGGGATTTCAAGACCAGTCTATAGTTACAGAGTAACAGAGTAATACCCTGTTTCAAAAAAAAAAAGCCAAAAAGATACTAAAATAATAACTAGGGCATAATTTCTATGTATTTGACTATGTAAAAATTTCATGTATAGTTACTTTGAGAGTTACTTTTAGACATGTACTCTACCACTGAGATATTCCTAAAGCCCTAAAAACATGTTCATTTTATTTTATAGCCACTGCTTTAAAATGTCAGTCATAGTTGGGGAAGTATAGTATATATAAAGCTAAAGATAAAGGTTTCAAGGTTTTTGTTTTGTTTTACAACAGATACAGTTTTATATATAATTGTCAAAGGGCCAGTTTTGATTTGGTATTAAGCTCTGTTTCTGGGGACTGGAGGCAACATCATATTACCAAGCTCAATACCAAAGGAAAATGAAAAAAACAAAACAAACAAACAAACAAAAAAACTAAAGTCCTCATTCAACTTCACTATTTTTATTTGTGTGTGTGTGTGTGTGTGTGTAAAAGAATGGAAAAAAAATCAATGCAATTGTCAACGAATAATAAGGGAAACATTCCTCAATATATGATTTCTGTAGAAAAACTATTTCATAATAGCTACAAGCTAATTACTAGGAGTTTAAAATGTATCCCACTGTTGCCGACACATTTCTTATAATTCTATTTGTGGCTGTCCCACAAGATTTCCATGGTTTTCTAATCCCTACGTCAGTTTAGGTCTCTGACTTCTGTATCACATGCAGGGCTTCCTCCTACCACTACCCAGATCAAAAACTACTCACAAACATTTGTTACAATGACAACCTTGACTCAATAAGAGAATTTACATTCTGGTTTCAGTTTAGTCAATGTTCTTTAAGCCAAAACTAACATTCATGAAAACTAAAAGTGATATCCTCTATCCGCTTCATCATATTCTAGGGTATTAACCACAACAGCCAGTTGCTGAAGTCTACATAAACTCTTATCAAGAGTTCACACTCACTGTCAATTAGAACTTAAGGAAAAACAGAGTCTCTTTACTTAGACAATAGCACGCATTGATAGATAGCCTCAGCACACATGAGACAGAAGCAAAATAAAAACCACAAGCTCACTGGGTGTTGTGGTGCACACCTTTAATCCTAGCACTTGGGAGGCAGAGGCAGGTGGATTTCTGAGTTCGAGGCCAGCCTGGTCTACAGAGTGAGTTCCCGGACATCCAGGGATATATAGAGAAACCCTGTCTCAAAAAACCAAAATAAAATAAAATAAAATAAAATAAAACAAAACAAAATAAAATAAAATACCAAAAAAACAAAAAAACCCACAAGCTCAAGGCCAGCCTAAGCTGCACAGTAAAGCCACCTCAAAAACCAACCAACCAAACAAAAAAACAAATAGTACCAGGAAAAAGTCAGACATAGTGGTGAACAGAAGAAATCTGTGAATTCTAGGCCAGTCAGACCCTGTTTAAACAAAACATGAAAAGCAGGACCTCTTCAGTCTTAAACTAGTGACTATTCAGAGGACAGGATGGGTCCTTAATATTACTACAATAAAAAAGATCTGTCAAGAACATCAAATAAACTCAATATTAGTTGATCTTCATTCAGTTTAATTCCTGTAAAAGAAAAATGTTGAGCTTTACTGACGCTGCATCAAATAACTTTTCTTTCTGTTTTTAGTTATTTTCTTTATTTTCCATTCCTCGATTCCCTTCTGAAACACCCCCTATCCAATCCTTCATCCCCCTGCTCACTAACCCACCTGCCTCCCTGTCCTGGCATTCCCCTACACTGGGGCATCGAGCCTTCACAAGACCAATGGCCTCTCCTGCCACTGATGTCCCACAAGGCCATCCTCTACTACATATGTGGCTGGAGCCATGGGTTCCTCCATGTGTACTCTTTGGTTGGTAGTTTAGTCCTTGGGAGCTCTGGGGGTTCTGGTTGGTTCATACTATTGTTCCTTCTATGGGGCTGCAAACCCCTTCAGCTCCTTGGGTCCTTTCTCCAGCTCCTCCATTGGGGACCTTGTGCTCAGTCCAATAGATGGCTGTGAGTATCCACTTCTGTATATGTCAGGCTCTGGCAGAGCCTCTCAGGAGATAACTATATCAGGCTCCTGTCAGCAAGCACTTATTGACATCCACAATAGTGTCTGGGTTTGGTAACTGTATATGGGATGGATCCCCAGGTGGGACAGTCTCTGGATGGCCTTTCCTTCAGTCTCTGCTCTGCACTGTCTCTGTATTTCCTCCTGTGAGTATTTTGTTCCCCCTTCTAAGACACTATTTGGTCTTCCTTCTTCTTGAGCTTCATGTGGTTTGTGAATTTTATTTTGGGTATTCTGAGCTTTTGGGCTAAAATGCACTTACAGTGAGCGCATACCATGTGTGTTCTTTTGTGACTGGGTTACCTCACTCAGGATGATATTTTCTAGCTTCATCCATTTGCCCAAGAATTTCATAAATTCATTGTTTTTAATAGCTGAGTAGTACTCCATTGTATAAATGTAGCACATTTTCTGTATCCATTCCTCTGTTGAAGGACATCTGGATTCTTTCCAGCTTCTGGCTATTATAAATAAGGCTGCTATGAACATAGTAGAGCATGTGTCCTTTGTTATATATTGGAGCATCTTCTGGGTATATGCCCAGGAGTGGTATAACCTGGGTCATGAGGTGGTAATTTTCTGAGGAACCTGATTTCCAGAGTGGTTGTACCAACTTGCAATCCTACCAGCAATGGAGGAGTATCCCTCTTTCTCCACATCCTCACCAGCATCTGCTGTCACCCGAGTTTCTGATCTTAGCCGTTCTGACTGATGTGAGGTGGAATCACAGGGTTGTTTTGATTTGGATTTCCCTGATGACTAAGGATGTTGAACATTTCTTTAGGTGCTTCTTGGCCATTTAGTATTCCTCAGTTGAGAATTCTTTGTTTAGCTCTGTACCCCATTTTTAATAGGGTTATTTGGTTCTCTAGAGTCTAACTTCTTGAGTTCTTTGTATATACTGGATATTAGCCCTCTATCGAATGTAGGGTTGGTAAAGATTTTTTCCCAATCTGTTGTTTGCTATCGACAGTGCCCTTTGCCTTACAGAAGCTTTGCAATTTTATGAGGTCCCATTTGTCAATTCTTGATCTTACAGCATAAGCTATTGTGAACACACACCTATGGTCACTTGATCTCTGACAAAGCAGCTAAAACCATCCAGTGGAAAGAAGACAGCATTTTCAACAAATGGTGCTGGTTCAACTGGCAGTTAGCATGTAGAAGAATGCGAATTGATCCATTTTTATTTCCTTGTATAAAGCTCAAGTCTAAGATCAAGGACCTCCACATGAAACCAGATACACTGAAACTTATAGAAAAGAAACTGGGAAGAGCCTCGAGCACATGGGCACAGGGGGAAATTTTCTGATCAAATAATTTTTCTGTGTATTCTGGGATGTTGCCCTTTTAGCCTGAGTTTGAGCATAGCTAAATGTCCCTTTGGGCTCTCTCCTGAGGAGTTAGAAAATCTCACCTTGAAAAGAGGTTATCATTGTCTGCCCTCACTGGATACTTGCAACTCTGTCTTTCTTAAGAAACAGAACAAGAGGCTCTGACAGTGTCTTGCAGGTAGAAGGCATCACTATTGCAAGAAAAGCCCTGTAGTTTTTATCATTCATGGACTTCTCCCTAAATGTTTTTCAATGCATTTTGGATAAACAGGAACATAAACCTTGTGAAGAGCTCTGTGCCAATGCTAGATCCCTAGAATCAATCACTTAAATACAATCTAAGTTTCCTGATAAATAGAATGGTGTGTGTGTGTGTGTGTGTGTGTGTGTGTGTGTGTGTGTGTGTATGTGTGCATGCTTGTGCATGCATGTGTGTAAAGTTAATGAATATTTAGGTTAACTCTTCTTTATCTTAAGCTATAGTGTTTAGAATATAAAATGTAATCTATTTTCATTGAATAAAAATTAGGGCCGGGCGTGGTGGCGCACGCCTTTAATCCCAGCACTCGGGAGGCAGAAGCAGGCGGATTTCTGAGTTCGAGGCCAGCCTGGTCTACAGAGTGAGTTCCAGGACAGCCAGGGATACACAAAGAAACCCTGTCTCGAAAAACCAAAAAAAAAAAAAAAAAAAAGGATATGTGGAAAATAAGATCACTAAAGACAAATATAGTCAGTGTTTACGTATGTCTTTTAGTATGGAGAACATGCATGAAGCATGCGACCATTTCATAGTCTTTTCTTAGTGCAATGTACAGCCAAGCTTTAACTCTTTTTAAAAGGATTTGGGAGAGAAGATGTGTAATGGCAGAGAAAAGCCTGATGCTCAACTCAAACAAGGCCATTTCTTTTTGCTTCATTTTGTCCAACAAATGCTGCTGTTGAATCAGCTGTGAAAACAGAAGCAAGCGTGTGACATCTGGTGATTCTGTTACTGCAGTCTGGTGCTGCCAGTGTGACATTCTGTCACCTGTCCATGAGTCTGCTATTTTTAAAGTGTTCTTGTCAGCTAGCTATCTTTTTAAGTATAGTGTAAAGTGTAAGGTTTCAAAAGCTGGAGGGCATCCTTGGTCTTACTAAGTTAAATGCAGATATGGAAATAAATCTGAGACTGCCCCAATTTGTCCACATCTCAGCACATAACAGACAAGAGTCTGGATGGAGACCGAGGGTGGAGAATGGAGTTACATTTGTTTATTTAGAATGGGGAAAAAAAATCACATCTTTATAAATTCAATTTATTCATATTTTAAAATCTATCTTATTTCAGAACCCAATTAAGCCCATACTTTTATGTGTCCAAAATTAAAAGCTGGAAATTTTATTAATTCATGATTACTACTATGAAAGCCATTTCTTCAGCACTAACACATCTTTCTCTAATCATCCACTACCCTTAAAATACTTAAACAGCAACAAAGCGAATGTCAGTGCTTCAAGAAAATATTCTACTAAATTTTTACCTATTTTCTGTATAAAGTTAGAGATAATACATGTAGAGAAAAAGTACCATAAGGCATAAAAATATGATATGTAAAAAAAACACCAAAAGAAACCCAGTAAAGTTGGATGAGTTTAAAGCAGGTTGACTCCACAGCAAGACCCTGCCTCAGAACAACAGAAAGGGGGATGCAGGGGATGTTGAGGCGGGTGAGAGAATCAGCAAGGAAATGAATGATGCACTAAACCCAATGACCTCAACTCGGTACCTGAGGTGCCCGCTGGGAGAAAAAGAGAACAGATTCCTACAAGTTCTGTTGTGAACTCTAAAAAAACACATAAATAAGCTATTTTTTTAACTAAATTTCTTTTATAAGGTAATGGCAAAATCTGGTACTATACTATAGTATTATAGATCTGTTTCAAATAACCAATAAGCAAAATCATGGGCTCAGAACTGAAGTCAATGAACAATTTTGGGCAAGTTTTTGTCTTGTTTTGTTTTAACTCCTGGAAGGGCAGGCTGCACTGTGGGCTCCAGTCACATCGTTCCTAGAACTAGGGCTGCAGGCATGTGCTGCTATCACATTGTGGCTCCCATAAATTCTTAAATCCTTTGTCCTTGTTTCCTTAATTAGCTCAACTGAATTAGAATTTCAGGAGTTAGAGTCTAGGTCTAACCTTCCTTTTATAACTGCTAAGTGATGAAAATGCTGTATCTTACATCAGGCAAGGTAATGCACACCTTTAGCTGCGGCTACAAAGGAAGCTGAGGCAAGAGATGGCTCTCTAACAAGCAGGAGTCCAAGGGCAGCCCGAGTGACCATCTAAGTCTCAAAGAGAAGAAATGGCTGAGAATAGATGGACAAGAACAGTCACTGCTGACTCAAAATCTACCATGCCCCTGCAGTTTGTAGGGTCTTCCTGTCTTTCTTCATTTTAGGTGATAGGAATCAAACTGAGGTTCGAGACACTTGGCAAGCTGAGCTACAAACTGAGCATAACTCAGAATTGGACAACTGTGTAAAGGACAAATTGATGTAGGCTAAAAGAAGTTGACATTGAAATAAAACTCAGTAATGATTCAAGCTACTAAATAAGATGCATATTTTCTTCTGGAGGAAAGAAGAAAAAAATCTTTTCTAAGACAAGGGAAGCAAAAATTCCCAAAGGGAACCAATTTTGTGTAAGTCTCTGTCATGTATCATTTCAATACAATGAATACAGAAAAGTATCTCTACAACAGAAAACGGGTGGCATCCATATCTTCCAAGATTCTGTTGATTTAAATGTGCTAAGGCGCTATTACCAGAAATGAGCTATTTTTTCCTCAGACTTTTTCGGTATACCTTTGAAAAGCAGTCTGGGTTCTCAACCAACACCTGTTATTTTCATTTTTCAATCTCAGTTCCATGAATGACAAAGGAAGAGAAAATTTAAATACTAGAAACAGTCCATCAGGCACCATCCATCCCAGTGAGCAGACTAGAACCCCAATGCAGGCATAAGGGTACATGGGATGAGGGAAGCCCATCCCTTCCTCTTGTTGCCACCTGCCTGCTATACAGTGCTTCTCAGACAGAGGATATAGCTGCTGCTTCCTTACTTAATCTAGTAGGGAAGGTGACATATCCATCAAGCCTAATGACCACAGGTTTCCAAATTAGGAGACAGCCTTATACAAAGACAGTACAGCAAAGAATCTTTTTTCCCCCTTTGCTCCCCATATTTCCAACACTAGAAATCTTCTTTTCCTCCCACCACCCGACCTCTGTTTTCCAAGGATTTCTGTAGTTAGAAACCCATGGGTAGCGGTATCACACCTTCGGTCTCTTCTTGGAACCCTCCGTCTCATCAGATTGAGGCGTCTCTCATACAAAGGGTGTATAAAGGGCAAAACATAAGACCTCATTCTGTCTCTCTGCTACAACCGACTGAATTGGCCCAGTGACTGCAACAGGGTGCACCATTTCCTTCCTTTTCCTGTAGGCTCTGTGTGCCAGGATTCAAACCCAGGGCTTCATGAACACAAAGCAAGTGCTCTACCATCCATCTATGTACACTTAGACACTATAGACACTTAGACACTATATGCACTTATATGCACAGAAGGTATTGCTCTGTGATACATCAAGACTGACCCAGAACGAGTACAAAAACAACAGAAAAATTGTATGGTGTAATTTACTGAAACAGAAGTCTTGTTTCCTAAACTTCCTGCTCTCTCACACTAGCCCTTAAAAGAACGATTGAAAGCAGAGCAGTGGTGGTGCACATCTTTAATCCCAGAGGCAGACAGATCTCTGAGCTTAAGGCTAGCCTGGTCTACAGAGCAAGTTCCAGGACAGCCAGATCTTCAGAGAAACACACACACACACACACACACAAAAACCAAAACAACAAAAAGAATGCTTGAATAAAATGATTTTTCACTAAATATGTCTTAAATAATAGATACTGATATCTTCTATATGACTATCACTGTGAATATACACCAGGCCCCTTTTAAGTATATCAGGAAGTAATTCATGTCTTATTTGACTGCTTGGAACCTAGTTGGTGGAACTATTTTGGAAAATATTAGGAGGTAGTGTTGTCGGAGGAGATGTGTCACTAGGGCTGGATGTTGAGGTTTCAAAACCTCACACCAGGCCAGCTCCCCGCTCCCTCCCTTCTCTCTCTTCTTTCCTCCCTGTCTCTCTGAACCTCTGACTCAAACTTGAGGTTTAAGTCTTAGCTACTGCTCTTGCTCCATGCTTGGCCTGCCATGGTGGTCGGGAAGTCATTCTCTGAAACTGTAGGAAAGTCCCCAATTGCCGGGTGCGGTGGCGCACGCCTTTAATCCCAGCACTCGGGAGGCAGAGGCAGGCGGATTTCTGAGTTCGAGGCCAGCCTGGTCTACAAAGTGAGTTCCAGGACAGCCAGGGCTACACAGAGAAACCCTGTCTCGAAAAAACAAAAAAAAAAAAAAAAAAAAAAAAAAAAAAAAAAACAACAAAAAAAGAAAGTCCCCAATTAAATACATTATTTTATAAGTTGCCTTGGTCATGATGTCTCTTACAGCAATACAACAGTAACTAAAACAACTATGCTATGCAGATGATGTACAGTTTTAAAAAGTCAATTTTTCTTTCTCCTACATGTAGCTTTTGAAAATGATGGTTTATCCCTCAATAATCACTACTTATTTAAGGAAAATAAAAACAACTATTTGCAGCCAATGTTTAGCTGTAGTCTGGTCAAGAAATAAATCTGTACTGGCATGGCTTAATTTACTACAGTGGTCAAGTAATAAGCATTCTATGCTCCTCACAGAAAAATCACATGATACCTGCAAAGTTCCTTTGCTAGGGAACTCATCTTCCCATCTTTTTCTTTCTTTTTTTTTTTTTTTATGGTTTTTGAGACAGGGTTTCTCTGTGTAGCTCTGGCTGTCCTGGAACTCACTCTGTAAACCAGGCTGGCCTCGAACTGAGAAGTCCACCTGCCTCTGCCTCCTGAGTGCTGGGATTAAAGGCGTGCGCCACCACTGCCTGGCTCCCCATCTACTTTATATGCTGTTGTATTTTAATTAGGAGGCTTTAAAAAGGCTAATATATCCAGTTCACTAGCCAACTCAGGGCAGATAAAGAACTGGAATCCAGTTTGGACCAACTACAAAGTTAGAAAGGCTGAGTTTTGAAACTTCATCTCCTATATAAAAGATGTAGAACACCTGGGAGCCCTTAATAAAGACTACTAAATACCTTTGCTATTTCTAGATACTAAGCCTTCAGCAGGCTTTTTACCATTCTGTTTTTGTTCTACTATGTGTTTTTTTTTTTTTAAGCAAGAATGCAGGGCTTTTTTTTTTCTATAGAAGAAAAAACCTGAGTTCTAAGACAAATAACACCAGTGTAAACAAGCACCCCAAAATCCAACTCTACTTGAGTTTTGAGAACCCTCTCCGACACAGATATCTGCAAATAATGTTCCCACATTCAAGAGGGAAAAGATCAAGAGCAAGAATCTAAGGAGGCACAGACAGAGCATTTCCTAGAAGCTACACAGTAGGCACCCAACAGATCATCTACCTCCTAATGTTCAACACATTCTGCTACTTCTATGACAGTTTCCATGAACTGTCACTATGAATGTCCCTCAAGCAACTTACTCACAGCAGTATTACCTAGGTAGAGCAAAACTGGAAAGTCTAATCTTAAGTTCTATCAATAAATTATAAAAGCCAGAGAGAAACATGAGTATTTACTATCATGGAAAATAGAAATAGAAAATAAAAACCTATGACTACACCATCACAGTGTTTCTTGTGCTTTTAGTTACTTATGTGTATATGCATGTTCATGTGTGCAAATACATGTGTGTACACAAACATGAGGATTCACTATTGTGGAGATCCAACAAGAGGACAACCTCAGGTGTCCTTCCTTAGGTACCATCCATATGCTTTTGGTGAGGTTTTGGTTTTTTGTTTTTGATATGGGTCTCTCGCAGCCTTAAGCTCACCAGACAGGCCAGGCCCACGGGCCAGTGTGTCCCAGGGATCTGCCTCTCTTCCCAGTGCTAGGACTCTGAGCACAGGCTAGCACACCCAGCTCTTTTTACTGGCTTCTGGAGACTGAGATCAGGCCATCATGGTATAAGACAAGTACTAAGACTAAGCTCTCACTCCAGCTGGCTTTTTATTCTGTTTATGTATTAGTTATTACCTCCCTACTATGACAATTTTCTTTCCCTTTAAAGTGAAAAGTACCTTAAGCATTTTCTTTTCTCCTTCTCCTTCTTTGTTGTTCTTTGTGGTTTTTTGAGACAAGTCTCACTACACAGCTCTGAGTTGCCTAGAACTTGTTATGTATAAACCCAGGCTGGCCTTGAGCTTGTATCATCCTCCTGCCTCTGCTTCCCAAGTGCTGAGATTATGATGTGCACCACCATGCCCAGTGTCAAAATATTTTCTTAAAGGTGCAAGTGATGTCATTGACCACAGGGACATAGTGATGTCATTGACCTCAGGGACATAGTGATGTCACTGACCTCAGGGAAGTAGTCTGTTTATAGAAAACCATGCAGTAGAATATGAAAAATTGGGAAGTTGAAACCATATTCAACTATAAAGTACATACTCGAGGTTTCCAATTCGTGGGGCCATAATACATGTATGGTGAAGCAGTCTATTACCTCATATTTGCTAGTAAAGAAAAGTCTACAGAGATAATGGGGCTGTAATTTTAAAAGGCCACCGTGAATGGAAAAGGTGTTTACATTACTCTGTGATAAGTTCCTCCCCTGTTTCACTATGCCAGCGCTATATGTAAGGAGGCACGAGTAGCTCCTGTTTTACAAGCATACATAAGATTCTAAATTATGTAGTGGCTATAATCTGAATTCCTCTCCTAGTTTTTTACCTCGCACTAAGGAAGACGGGACAAGAGGATTGTCCTGAGTTCCAGATCAGTCTGTTCCAGGATAGCCTGAACTCCATAGTAAGACCCAGACGCAAAAGGAAAAGAAAGAAAAGCAAAGCAGAGAAGACAGACCAGAAGCCAGGAGAGATACACAGAACAGGAATTAATGTGAGGATAATTAGGGAGGCTCTCAGGGTAGCGACAAATGACAAGTGTAGCCTGGTATGAGTCTTAAAAAAAAAAAAAAATCAAACAATCTGTGAATATTATTGTTTTTACATCATTTACACCTCTAAGTGTAACATGCTTCAAATTATCATGGACCTAATCTTTAACTGGGGAAAGATATGGTAAGTGACTAAATTTAACAGCAATGTTTCTCTTTTTTGCATAAGGCCTTAAGAATCTAGCTTTTCAGACACGTTTTATGTTCTCACAGCCTCCTATGACTACTTCTCTTCACTGGGAAATAAGAAAAGCAGGAGCAGCAAATTATGAAAAGGATTTCTGGTGAGGACACCAATGTCAAAGGTCCAGTTGGTCATGTCCTTGATAACGGCCTCGACTGCCAGAGAGGAGAGAATCCTCACAGTTCCAGGAGATGAAGAGTTCACACAAGATGGCATCCCTGTGGCAAACTGTTCAGTTTTTAATTAAAGTCCTAACTCAAAATGGACTGGATAGTTCCACATCAGGAACTTGCATTACAGCATTTAAGATATTGTAGGGTCTCTAAAATGTTAAATAATCTATAAAAAGAACTATCTGTAATTATGAGTTTACATGGACTTTAAAATTAGGAAGTTCTACTAATGTTGATCTTGGAATGCTCTGTATCATACTGATCTCAAAACATGCATATACTTTAAGACATCTTCCTTGTACTTTAGCCCCCACTTGGCAAAGGGCCACTGGTTGCACATAAGCTGTGATCTGATGCTCCTAAACTAGGAAAGGATAGACTGTAACACAATGGAAGCGTATGATGAGAAACTTTCTGAAGGAGTTTTAGAGACTGATTTACTAAACATCACACTTTCTTGAGGTACACCTGTACTTAAATGAATTCTACAGATTCGGTGAAAGATTCCAAATGTACAAAGCCCAGAAAATTTGGCTTCTGGTTTCATGCTCATAACCATGACCTCAGCTACCCAACAGAGACTTCTGGCAGATAAACAAATTAAGGTAACCAACTATGATTACCATAGGTAGCTGAACCCAGGTTAAAAAAAAAAAAAACTTTAAATACATTCCACAGTGCTTTACAGAAGCAAAACAAACAAACAAACAAACTAATCAAATAAAAACAAAAAAATCACAGTTACTAAAAAGCTGATTTTTGCTTAAAAGAGCAAGCAAGAGTGGACGTATGAATATTCCTGACCTGCAAAATGGTTCCTCCACATTACATCTGCGAGACTCAGGGCTGGGCCGCTGGGAGGGTAGTGTTTACCTTTCAGAGGCTCGTGGTCGGTCCTTATCATATCCATTAAGGAGGTCTCCAAGGAGTGCAAGTTAAAAGTGTCATAGGGCCTACTCCGGTCCTAAAACAAAAACACAGAACAAGACGATACATAAAATTACTTCATAAAATTAACATATTTGTTCTGCTTCCTGCTGCAGATTGGCAGGTTGAATGGAAGTTACAGACAATTCTGAAAGCACATTCACCTTTTATTAGGAACAATGTCTTAGCACCAAAATATTCAGAAGAAGCGTCTACAGTTACAGAGCACCCTTTCCTAGTCTGTTGTGTAAATGCTCCCTTCCCTCAGACTGACTTTCTCTCAAATGAAATGGGTCAGATGCACTACCTTTGCCTTCTACCATCCACTCCCTGTCTCCAGTGAACACAGACTTCCCACATTCCTAGGGAACCACAACAGAAGACTTAGTGTAAAACCAGAACCACCTTTCTGAATAAAAACCTTCCTTCAGCCTCACCATTGAATGAAGAGGCTGAGGTAACAGGACCAGCAGCTTGCAACTATGTAGCAAGTTCCAGTCCAGTCTGAGCTATGGTCATAGGCATTGTCTCAAAATAACCAAAGCAAAATCATGACAAGGATTTCAATGTAAATCACTTTAATATTTATGACCAGTAAATTCCATACATGGATAGTTTTATTTTTTAAAAAATGTAAAGAGAGAAAGATAAGCTTAAGACAGCTGACAGTGGAGGACTCAAAGCCAACACCCTAAGAAGTATAAAATTATGTCTCATGAAGTTGGCCCAATTCCACACAGGATAGTAAATAGTAACTTCTATGGAAGCATCATATTACATGCAATTACTGATAGCACAGTGGTAGTGAGTTCCAACAGGAGAAGATATAAAAGATTAGGTGACTACCTAGCAGGAAAATTGGTGAACGTATTCAGGGGAGTGTTTGATGTATCTAAATTGAAATGAACCTCAAATCAGTCAAACTGTCAAAATCACATGAGGTTCTGGTTAAAAAAAAGTTCCTGGGCTGGGGAGATAGTTCAGTTGGCAAAGCGCTTCCCTGGCAGGCATGAGGACTTGAGATCTCCCAGACCCTCATACAACTACAGGCTGTGATGGCATACCTGAAAAGCACAGTGGATAGCTCCTGAGGACCACCATCCAAAGTTAAACTCTAGATCCTGCACTACTGTACTCTCTCACTCTGTCTCTGTCTCTGTCTCTCTTCCTTTCTCTCTCTCTTCCGGTCCCTCTCTCTCCTGGACTCCAGGCTCAAACATGCTTAGTAATATTTTATAAGAAAGCCAGCAAGATGGTCAGTGGGGAAAGGTGCTTGCCGCTGAGCCCAACACTTTGGAAATGGTGGGGATGATAGAGCATGTGTCCCACAAGCTGGGGACGTTAGTTTGGATCCATCGCTCAAATAGAAAATTCAGCACAACTTATTTACTGTTATGAAATAAAATGTGGCAGGGGGGTATCCTTGGTATTTGAGCCAAGGTGTGGCAGATGATGACTTAGGCAATTGCTAGGTCCCTGGGGCAGGTCAGCAGAGTCTCCTGCACGCTAACACCCATAATCACATCAGTAGGCTGACACAGGTAAGAGGGACTCGCTAGGCAGTTAGTCTAGCTGAATCAGGTTCAGGTGAGAATCTGTCTTAAAAAATATGGTGGAGACTGATGGACAAGGAAACCTGACATCAACCTCCAGCCTCTACCAACAACCAAGCACATGTGCTCACATACACAAGAGTGCACTACAGCTACCGGTATGGTGTACACAACAACAATGGAAAGAACACAAAATGTCTGTGATGCCACATCCCAGTACTGGACAAAGGTTAAACATCTAGAAGACTAGAGGAGCCAATGCTTCTCTTTTCCCTGTCCTTTCTTCCCGTGTGCCTTCCCCATTCTATACAGAATTCAGTCCATTCTATTGAATGAACTTACTATTGAAAAGTTTACTAGGGGAAAGGGCAGCAACCCTTGGCATGTGCACCACTGGACAGGGAGTCTTGAGGCCATATCAATCTGCTCTAGCTGGCTGGCATGGATCACTATCACCCACTGCACCCTACACATCTGCTTCTGTGACCCTGAGCTTAGCCTATCTAGAGCAGACCATTAGCTTCTCAGTGCCATTATCTTCACATCCTGTTTCACAAACAGCAGGCCTTGAGCTGCTCTACCCACTGTTGTTTGTCCTATCTTGTCCTGCTGGTCAGTCCATTTAGTCTATATGTAGCTAACAATGCTTAACCATGGAAGCCGGTCAGGAAAAACAGAAAAGAAAAAAAAAAAAAAACCTAAAAACTATGCAAAAATGTTTAATAGAAATTATATATACAGAAAAATAATCTACAATTCATGGATCTCAGAAATTACAAATGGTAATGAAGATTTGGAGTCCAGGCCAAATTAAGCCATGAATGTGAGACCTGTTCAAAAAAGGTGGGGAGGTAACGGCAAGGTGGTTTAGCAGGTATCAAGTTCTGTGTGGCAACCCTGAAGTCCTCGGCTCAATCCTGGACCTCTAGGGAGACCAACGTTTAAAGCTGTCTTCTGGCCTCTACATGTGCACTGTGGCATGAGAGCACCCACACACAACACCACACAACACCACACAACACCACACAACACCACAATCCAGAAACCAATCGGGTATGCAAAGAGCAACCTACTCATAAAGTTTTTCCCCTGAGTTCTGTTTCCCCACCAAGGAGAAAAGGAAACCATTTTCTGTTTGGCTTCAACAAGCAGCTCCCCAGAAGACTGAGAACACCTGTAAGTAACACAACTCACTGTAGGAGTTCTCTAAGAATGACCAAAGCCAGTGAGATGCTTGCATACAACAGACTTCTCTCCCCCATGCATAAGCCCCATCTCTCTCCCCTGCCTGACTCAATACATTTATCAAGAATTTAAAATGACCTCCCTACTCAAGGAGGTGCTTCTGCAGTCTAGCACTCCAGGGAGATTGGGGCAGCAGGGATGGAGGGTGTGAGTGCAGCCTGGGCTGAGTAGAGACTCCAGCCTGAAGAAACAGCCTCTAGAAAGGAGATATGCTTGTCCCCTTCTTGTAAATTAAGCAAGTAAGTCAGTAGTGAAAAATTACAGTGGTAGTACCAGGGACCAAATTCAATCAAATCCATGTGACCTCTTCTTTTTGTTGTTGTTGTTGTTGTTGTTTTTTCAAGACAGGGTTTCTCTGCATAGATCTCACTCTGTAGACCAGGCTGGCCTCGAACTCAGAAATCCACCTGCCTCTGCCTCCCAAGTGCTGGGATTAAAGGTGTGTGCCACCACGCCCAGCTCCATGTGACCTCTTCTTATCTCCTCCCATACAAGCAACCTGACTCACTTGCCTTTGGCCAATTACCCTCATCCAAATGACAACTAATTAACCCCAAGAAGAGGCTTGATAACTCTCCAGCCCATCCGTGGCTCTGACTCTTAGTCCCACCTCATTTATGCCCTGGCTTTCTGGCTTTTCTATAGTTAGGTATTTCCTTTCCCATAAACATAAAGTAGAAGACTGTAAAAGCCAACGGTAACTGAGAACCAAATGATGGAAAATAACCACGGCAGGTCAGCAAAATGCATCAGTGGATAATAAAGGTTTAGGCTTACCCTATTGGCCTGAGTTTGATTCCTAGGACACACACACACATGGTGAAAGGAGAGAAGTAACTTCTTCAAGTTCTTTGACTTTCATAGGCAGGCAAGCAGGTAGGCAGGCAGGCTCCCTCTCATCATGCTAGCTCTCTCCTCTCCTCTCCTCTCCTCTCCTCTCTTCTCCTCTCTCATAAACACACACACACACACACACACACACACACACACACACACACACTACCTAAAAATGAAGTTATAAAATAACCATTGTACCTTGTAATATGCTAGGCACTGAACTGGACGTCTTCAGTTCTCCACCACCCTTAGGATAGGTATTACCCCACATGACAAAGAGAAAAACTGAAGTAGACAGAGTAATTATTCAAAGTTAGGCTGCAAACCTACCAGTCAGATATATAATTGGCAAAGTTTTTTCCCCATTTAGTAAGCTGCCTCCTTGCTTGGATGATGATATCCTCTGCTGTATAAAAGTCCTTTTTGTTTCATGAGGTCTCATTTACTAATTGTTGATCTTGTTTTTTTTTAAGGTTTATTTTATTTATTGTATGTAAGTACACTGTAGTTGTCTTCAGACACCAGAAGAGGGAATAGGGTCTTGTTACAGATGGCTGTGAGCCACCATGTGGTTGCTGGGATTTGAACTCAGGATCTCCGGAAGAACAGTTACTGCTCTTAGCCGCTGAGCCATCTCTCCAGCCCTAATTGTTGGTTGATCTTAATGCCTGTATAATCAAGGTCATATTCAGAAAGTACTTTTATATGCTAATGAGCTCAAGCCTATTCCCTACTTTTTTTTTTAAGATTTATATATTTATTTTATTTATGTGAGTACACTGTAGCTGTCTTCAGACATACCAGAAGATGGCATCAGATCTTATTACAGATGGTTGTGAACCACCATGTGGTTGCTGGGAATTGAACTCAAGGTCTTTGCTGTTATCCCAATCTGTAGGGTTGATTTCTAGTACTCAGGCCACTCTGAAGTTTCAGGATTCAGACTAAGACTGGTCCCTGATCAGCATGGCAGGCAGGGTAGCTTAAGTTCCAATCGGAACTTGATTTCAGAAACCTGAAGCAGTCCCAGGTTGACATGGTGGGAGAGGTAGGCTATGTGAAAGCAGGCAGGAAAGGACTTGGGGTGAAGGCAAGGGTCTTTAAAGTAGGGATTGGGGTCTAGCTCCACATGACCTCAGGCCTAGAACCTCTGTGGTTGGTGGCCTGACTGGAAGTGGGGCTAGCCATCTAAGCTGGCTCTGCGTATCCAGCCTGGAGCTCTTTTGACAGACAAGCCAGGAGGCCTTACACTTGGATTTTCCTTAGCTTCTCTGGTGCTAGGATCTCACAGGTGCAAAACACTGGCATGGCCTGTCTTTTTAAAAAGTGGATATTTACTCTATGACTTAATTGATGAATTTTTCTTCTCATACACACATACAGAACACTACAAAAAAAATACTAAAATCTCCAGTCCTACCTTCTTTTTCAGATCACTATAAATATTTGACATGTATTTTTTGCAAATGTTTAAAAACATGAAGTTGGCCCTTCTGAGGAGTCGTGGATTTGGTGTCTGTAAGCTGGAAAGCAGGGTATAAATGCTTCAACAGAGGTCAGCCATACTGTAACACATGTAGGCTTTTTACTTCCCCATTTTCTCAACAATATAACAGCTATTTACACAGTGGGTCCTGTAAGTAATCCAGAGCTGATTCAAAGTCTCATGCTCTGGAATGACTAAGCAGGTAAGGGAGCATGGCATGGCTGGACAGACAGCCTGAGTCTGATTCCCTGAACACACATGGTCAGGAGAGAACTAATTCCTACAAGTTACTCTTTGACCTCAGTGAACACCCCCACAACAACACTAAGGAAATAGAAATATATATTTTTAATGTTTTTGGGTTTGTTTTTTTTTTGGGTGTTTTGGGTTTTGGTTTTTTTTGTTTGTTTGTTTGGTTGGTTGGTTGGTTTTTTTTTGAGACAGGGTTTCTCTGTATAGCCCTGGCTGTCCTGGCACTCACTTTGTAGACCAGGCTGGCCTCGAACTCAGAAATCCTGCCTCTGCCTCCCGAGTGCTGGGATTAAAGACGTGTGCCAGGATATGTATAGGTTGTACACCGATGCACCGTTTTAGGAACATAAATTTGGTTACCTGCACAAGGGGCCCTGAAACCAGCCCACCATTCACCAGGAACTGTGTCCCTATCACTGTTTCCATCACTCTGTCTGGATTACTTGCCTCTAACATGAAGATGCACAGATGTTGGTTACTTTCTTTGGCTAGTACTATACTTCGGCGACAGTTCCCTTTTAATAAGTTGGTTATATTTACCCTCACTTTCCCCTCTTCCATCTTTCCTACAAAGTAATCAAGTCACTATTTCAGCGTGCGATCTATGAAATCATTTCTCATTTGGGGGTCTCATTCCTTCCCCCTAACTTTCAACATTCCCACCTGACCCCTTAACTTCATCACTTCTCTGCTTGCTCTACTCTGGCACAACTGTCCCTCAACCCATGGCTCCTATTAATAGCATCATGAATGCTGAAACAAGGATTTATGGACCTTTCCAGCCCTGAGTAAAAACCAACGAGGTAATAAAGACATATGAGTCCAGCATAGAGTAAGTCTGACCACAGATGCAACTAAGAAAACTACAAGGAACAGATCTGACACCTAGAGCTGGCTGCTAAATAGAACAAGCAAACAATTACATAGGTAGTAACATAACATTGCTATGGATTGCAAAGTGTAGGGATTTATACTTCTAAACCAACTACTGCTATAGACTGTTATAAACTCTCAGAAAAACAGGGTTCAGAAATGACAAGCAGTTTACTGAAATGACATTACCCTCACAGGAAAGCCTCGTATAAATAAAGAGAACGCTATCTAACCTTGTAGGGAGAGGAGAAAAAAAGCTTACCCAATACAGAGTTTCTTTTCTCCTTAAGTACGGAGTCCCTCAGTCAATAACCTATTTTAACCATCTCCACTGAGGCTGCTGTAGCTGTAGCTAGAAAAGGTGAGCCCACACCCTCCATTACTCACTGGGAAGCAACTGTTCTTTCTACCTAACCTGATGCCTTTATAAACTGGACATTTTTCTTCCTTTTCTGGTGGGAGCTGGGGCAGGGGGAGAAGAGAGTCTAGCTGTGAATTTGGATTTCCTTTTTCGTTTGTTTTGTTTTCTGAAACAAGGTTTTTCATGTAGCTCTGGCTGGAATACTCTCTATAGACCAGGATAGCCTCTAACTCAGAGATCCACCTGCCTCAAATCTGGCTTGAATATCCTTTAAAACTGTTTTGTTTTTTTTGGGGGGGGGGGGGTTTGAGGTGTTTTTTGGTTTTTTTTGTAAGTCTTTGGTACAACTTCTTCCATCAATCCTCAATATAGCCTGAATAAGATTAGGGCCACACAGAGACTATTAGTCCCATCCTTTTTCTTCTCCAAGATGACTAATTCCAATTAACTTAACCTTTTACCACATTGTGTTTTTCTGGCTGTGCTAACAGCAAACCAAGGTAACTGGAGTTCTTAAATGGCTTTGTAAAACTCAAGAAGGCTGAGGGTATAACGCAGAAGGCTTGCATGGCGTGCACTCAGCCCCAGGCTTGACTCCTAGCACGCACTGCATAAATGGGAATGTTTGCACATGCCTATAATCCCAGCACTTGGGAAGCAGAGGGAAAGTCATGAGTTTAAGGTCACCCTCAACTATTTATGGAGTTCCAAGTCAGCCTAGGCATAAGATCTTGTCTCTAAAGCAACAAACAAATAAACAATGAAAACACAGGATAGCAGTCTTTCCTGGTTTAAGCCTGCTCGGTTTCATGAACAGAACTCAACTTGGGGCATATTTCTGCCTAGTTTCTTCCTGCTCTGTCCAGTTCTAAATTTTTCTTCACGAAGCTCTTAACACTGGGCTTTAGCAGGTAAGAGAAGAGACTCCATACATCTGCTATGGGGAAATTGGCTTTTTGAATCTCTTATTCATCTGAAATGGCTTTACATATTGAGGCCAGATTCTGCAAAGAAAGTTCAAAAAAAAAAGCACAAACAACTCTTATTGCTGACTGTGGTAAATAGTTCACACCGAAGCAGTAATGCATACTTTTGTCACGTGATTACAAGATCATGTGAGGGTGTGGCTAAATGATACAGTATTGCTCTGCATGTATGAGGCCCTTGGTTCAATGTCCAATACTACAAGACAGAAAGGGAAAGGGAAGAAAGAGACGAAGAAAAGGGAAAAAGAAAAGGGTAGAGCCAGACATATAAAGCCAGGTACATGCTTGTAATCTCAGCACTTGAGAGGCTGAGTCAGGAGGGCCATCAGCCTAGGCTACACAGTGAGTCCTTTCTAACCAAGGCTATAGCGAGACCCTGCAAAAAGGAATGAGGGGAAGAGGAAAGTGGAACTGTAAGGTCCCCGCAGGGAGACAGACCCACACTCGGGTCTCAGAGTCTCGATAGCACCACACACCCAAGGAAACATGAGAGACTGTCTTGCTGCAAGTACAAGAGGCAGTTTATTATCGGAGCTCCGGGCCTACACGTATCTCGTGCAGGAGATAGGGGCGCCGAGAGTTTGAGGGTTATATAGAAAAAGGAGCTGAGGGGGGCGTATAGGAGGATCTCTGGCCACTGCTTCCCTGTGAGGGCAGATGCACCGGCAGGAGCTGTGGTGCAGGGGAGCCTTGGAGAGGGAAGAGGGGCTGCATGATGGGCTGGTGCACCGGCGCACTTAGACAAAGAAAATGCAGGCAAGTTGGCACTGGTGCCTCGGCGATGCACTTTCTCACTGCCTTCTCCCCTAGTGCTCCAGACTTAGTCTACTCTAGGAAAGATGTTTTAAAAATATAAGAAACTGGGGAATGGAGGAAATTGGCAAGGTTATACACAATTGAACAGTTTAAACTTCAACAAGCAGTACATGCGGGTACAGCGACTCTAAGGGGGAGGGTGCTAATCAGCAGAGCAGCTAGTTAAACTCAAACCATATCCGAAGGACAAGGGAGTGTGGGAGGTGCCAGACCAGACCAGAAGGTCCATTACTCAACTGGGCTTGTCCAGGGACGTCCTTGTGTACTTCCCTTATCTGTATGGTCAGTCAGTTTCTGGAGTGACTCAAAAGATGTCCTAATAATATTCAGATAGCCTTAGGCCCGTTACTCTTTCTTTTTTCTTTCTTTCTTCCTTTCTTTTCTTTTCCTTCCTTTCTTCTTTCTTTTCTCGTTCGTTCGTTCTTTCTTTCTTTCTTTCTTTCTTTCTTTCTTTCTTTCTTTCTTTCTTTCTTTCTTTCTTAACTACATTGGTAGTATACTAAATAAAAGGCAGAAATCAACCCTAAGGGGGATACAGAAAGGGCCAGCAGTGACTACAATATAGAACAGACTTATGGGGCTACCAACATCAAATTTATTTCCTTTCCTGGTTTATTTCATGTATGTATGTGACTTTTGCAACTGACTAGCTCGGGCTGGCAAGATGGCTCAGTGGGTAAGAGAACTGACTGCTCTTGCAAAGGCCCTGAGTTCAGATCACATGGTGGCTCACAACCACCTTTAATGAGATATGACGCCCTCTTCTGGTGTGTCTGAAGACAGCTACAGTATACTTATGTATAATGATAAATAAATCTTTGGGCTAGAGCAAGCAGGAACTGAGCAAGCGGGGTTGACCGGAGCAAGCAGAGGTCCTAAAAACTGAATTCCCAACAACCACATGAAGGTTCACAACCACCTGAACAGCTACAGTGTACTCATATACATAAAATAAATAAATAAATCTAAAAAAAAAAAAAGCGACTAGCTATTACATTCCAAACCATTGTTTGTTAGTCAGCAGACTATTGTCCTGAGCAGTTCATTAATAGTATAAGGGGAAGCTTGGTCCTTACTGTCAAATCCTATCTTATGATGACATTATACAGCTCTCCATATTCTTTTTTTTTTTTTTTTTACTGATTATAAATGTCAACCTTTCTACAACAAGGAGCAAATTCAGGTACAATTAAACATTCCCTCCCTACCCCAACCCACCTCGATATTCTGATTACACTGTATCTTTTTCTTCTTTCTTTTTCCTTTTTTGGATACACAGTTTCCTTAGGTTGGCCCTTGTGGTCTCCTACCGCTGGTCTCCAGCAATCCTTCTACCTTTGCCCTGAGTAGCAGCTGCACCCAGTCAGTCGCTCTTCCTCTCCTCCTCTCTGTCACCTCAGACAGGATCTCACTGCGCAGCCTTGGCTGGCCTGACCACTCCGTCCTACAATCACAGAGCTCCTCATTCTGTTCTCACACAGCACAGCTTCTGCTTTCCTTACATACTTGCCACCCTCAATAAACATTAAGTCCCATGGAAGTGAAGGTGTATTGTACTTCCTTCTCTGAATCAGAGCGGGGCACAGCACACAGTGAATACTTAATAATTACTTGATGTGTCTAATTATTCACTCTGGTTATTGTATTTTGCAAGATTTTTCACTTAAAAAAAAAAAACACATACTTACTAGAAAAGTTAAAAAGCTGGGGGAAGGGGGGGGGGAACTCCAAAAAACTCTTGACATTTTCAAATGCTGGTTAATGTGCAGAAGAGCCAGGCTCTCTTAAACTGCTAGTGGATGCAAAGTGGCATAGGCTTTTTGGACTAGCAGTTTGGCAATCTCTTCCAAAAATAAACATACACTACACAGTCCAACCCACAGCCTACTCTTAGTTGTTCTAGATAAATAACAACATATGTGCACACAAAAAATTGTACATGGATGCTTACATGATGTTATGAAGCTTTTCTAAAAACCAGAAACTATCTGAATGTCTATCGGGGAGCACAAAATGAAGTACAGGCAGGACTGCATATTACTCACCACTAAAAGCAAATGGAGCCCTTGACACCTGCCAGAGGAGCCAATCTCAAAGTACCTTGCTACACTGTTTCATTTTTATGAACTGATCAGAATAGGGAATTACCCACATAGATACAAAGAAGACTGATTGTGGGCAAGGAGGAGGTAATCTGGGGAAAATGCCAATGACAGCAATGGATACAGAGCAGGTTCTGGAGAGATAAAATATTCTAGAACTAAATTATGATCCAGATAGTTTTATAATCACACTACAACCTAATATTAAAGGGCTGAATTTCATGGTGTATAAGTTATAATTTGATCAAATTACATTAAAACAATGTTACACAAGCTAGCCAGGTATAATGGTATACACCTGTGATCTAAGCACTCAAAGGCTAAAGCAGAAAGGTTGTAGGTTGTAGGTTAGTCTAGGCTAAGAGTGAAATCTTATCATTACAACGTGAAAAAGAGTGCCCAGTGGCACATATCTGTAATCCTAGTACCTGGGAGGTAGGCAGTAGGATTAGGTCAGCCTAAATTACACAGTAGTGTGAGGCCAGCCTGGGCTACATAAGATCTGTCCCTCAAACCAAAACCAACAAACAATAAAACAGCTCTAAATCTTTCTGGAGCTTTAATAGAAGCTATGACACCAAGACACCACCTGTAATCACCTATGTTAGGAATGGGACATCATCAGATCGAACTCTTTTGACCAATGATTTTGGAACAATAAAGTCAAAGCCTTCATTAGTTGCTCCATTCAAGAGCCACTAAAGGATTTGAGAAATAAAGTCTAAAACAGATGGTAGTGAAATTCCAAATAACTGACTATCACCATCTTACTTGTGTCACATCTCTATGGTTGCAATGTGCCTTTAATGTTCCTTCAGGAATGAGCATACATGACCGTACAGTTACAAGTAGCATCTTCTCGTGCCTTCTATTGCTTCTGATTTTTTCAATCTAAAAATTTATGTTGTTTTGTGATATACTGTGCTCTTCAGTGACTCCCCTCAACCCATTTAAGACCAGGGAGTGTTTTGGTATGATCCAACATCTCCCTAGAAGCACCATGAGAATGTAAATGATACATCAAATCTACCATCTTCCTGTTCACTTTGATTATTATCTGACCCGACGGCAAGACGAGGAAATGTGCAGCAGAATTCGCAGATTCGCCAGAATCTGACAGGGGCCGCGACGTGAACGCTTCTGCTGTGGCCCCCTGTTATCCTCTTGATCTTAGATTTAGGACCTGTGCTGCTGCTTTGAGGCAAACAAAAGAAAGAAGGCCAAAACCTAACTGGCAGTTTTCTAGGGTTCTCCCAGAGCCTTACAGATAGTAGTCTACCCAATGTACACATTAACATCTCTGAAATATATCTCTTCACTGTCACTTCCTGGCCACCACTGGAAAAGTCACCAGTGTGGATGAATGTATGTTTAATGTGCAGAACCTGCTAATTACCAGATAAACAAACTCACTCTACACTGACAGAGCAGGTCAAGGAATTAACTGAACAAACTCACTCTACACTGACAGAGCAGGTCAAGGAATTAACTGAACAAACTCACTCTACACTGACAGAGCAGGTCGAGGAATTAACTGACCATTACTTATTACTCAGCTTGCAAAGCCCTCTTTTCTATATGAAGAAAACAGGTAAACAAACAAAAAATTTACATCTCAAGTTTACCATACAGTTCTGGTTACGAATAAAATGAGGACAGGTGAGATGGTTCACCAAAAAGGATGTATGCCTCCAGAGCCTGGTCACCTGATTTCCATCCTGGCATATGGATCCCTGAAGTTCTCCTGCCAGCCACACATGTGCAGCCACACAGACTAAACCATAGCTACCATGTAATGGACACTGTCTTCCTGTGCTGCACGGTTCACTTGCATTATCTCAACATTTTACAACCATCCTAGGAGGTTGATGCTGCAATTCCCCTTTTGTTTACAAATGAAGATGCTGATATTAAATTCAATCCTTAATACAAATCAGGAAGTCTTGAAGATGGTTTAGCTACACATAAACTGCTATTTCAGAACAAACTGCAATATCCCATTCTGTTTAAATGTTAGCACATATAAGAGACATTAAAATCTCTAAACGTAAAGCAACCATTTTAATTAAAATATTTAGGTTTTGGAAGGCTCTATAACTTACTTCCAAATAAAGCTGCATTACTCTAGTAACAGTAAGGTACTTTTTAAAGATCATAAAGTAAAATAAAATGATAAAAGATTTGGTCAGAAATTCTAAAATGTCCACATCACAGAATTTATTCATTTGTTTGGAGACAAGTCTCTTGTAGGCTATTCTGATTTCTAATGTGTTTGTATCAGAGAGTGACCTTGAACTTCTGGTCCGACAGGCTGTATCTCCCAAGAACCTGGATTACTAACATTTGCTACCACACCCTGCTTATAAAATATTTTTTTAGAAGAAGAAATGTCTCTGTTTACTTTTGGATCTTATTGCTGAAGGCTCTTTGTCCGAGCCACCTTAGCTTCCCATGTGTTTGTTGGAAGTCCTAATGAGCCAAGGATTAATGATGAAAACAAACGAGGCACAGTCTCTAACTGTGAGAAGGAAGCCCTGGCCAGCCATAGTTAACAGATAACAATTACATAATGAGATAAAGGCAGTGACAGCTGTGTGCTTGGGAATTATGGGAGCAACCGCAGGAGAGGCCAGAGGCAAGGAGACTTCTCAGCTTCCTCAAGGTAAGAAAAGGGCAGGAACTATTTAAAGGACATATAGGCTGAAGGTTGAAAATAGGTAAGGGCTGTTTATAAATAACACTTGATTTTATGTAATATATACTTGCCAAATCCTTGAAAACCATTAAGGATGTACTTTAGTGAATCCCCCGGGATACTAAAGGATAACTTTTGGGATGAATATGAGCAATTCCAGAATTACTCTCTTTACAGAATAACTCTCTTTAGTAGAATAATTCTGGAATTGTGCATATTCACACCAAAAGAGAGTTTAATTTTAGTGAAGCCTTAAATTTTTCACCCAGCACCCAGCTAGGAATTTGAAAGGAATATATATCCATACTGTTATCTGTTGAGATAGATAATCTCCTGCACACCAGGCTACAAAAAAAATACAATTTCCTCCTATTACCTCTTATTTATAGAGGTATTGGTGATGTATTTTGAAATGCAACCTGGATCATCTGAATTTTACTTCAAGCTTGTCTTGGACATTATTTATCTCACTTGTTAAGTGTTCCCCAGAACCTTTCTCTTATTACTAAACCAGAAGCACATGCATGCCACAGTTCAGGCAATAAAGTGTTCTGAGGTTGGAGAGGATCAGCTCCAAAGATATTCTGGGAGTTCCCTACTTGTGCTGTGGGACACACACACCACCTCCATCACCTCCATTGAACACACATGCAATAAAACGTAAACAAACAGAAGTGAAAAACCTCCTTGGGATTTGAGGCAGGGAATGCAGCTCTGCTACTGCAATGATTTCCTGACACTCATAAATGCTTGGGGTCAACATATGGACCTGCTGTGTTGGCAGTCTTCAAATCTCAACACTCAAGAGGAGGAGGCAGGAGGGTCAGGTCATGCTCTTTGCCTAGAGCAGTGGCTTTCAACCTGTGTAATGAGACCCCTGGGGGGGGGATGTCAAGCATATCAAATATCCTGCATATCAGATATTTACATTATAATTCACAACAGTATCAAAATTAGTTATGAAGTAGCAGTGAAATAATTTTACAGTTGGGTTCACCACAACAGGAGGAACTGTATTAAAGGGGCGCAGCATTAGGAAGGTTGAGAACAGTCCTAGAGGATCTGAAAACAGTGTGGGTTGTAGGAGACCAAACAACAAAACTGGAGATCTCAAGCACCAAGTGAAACCTCCAGAGCCAGGAATGGCTTACTTCTTGCTGAGCTTGTTGGACAAGGGGACCCTGTGGAAACTCCTAAACATCGCAGGCTATTTCCAAGGCTATTGGTTCAAGCTGGTGCCTGACTAAAGGCCTCACCCTGCTGACTAACATGCACGATACTGGAAGGTACTCGGCACGATGCCAGGAAAAAGGTAACCATCAGCGTCTACAAACTCTGTGGCCTACAAGGTTTACTTGATCTCTCCATATGACCCCATCTCCAAGAGGCTTACAGTTTATTTTAAGGAGGAAACAATATTAGTGGAAGAATTCCACTAATTCAAAAAAGAAGGGGAAGGGGGAGTGGGGGAAGGACTTGTGTGATGTGGTGCTGGAAGGAGACCAAGGGCTGATATTAGGTTTAAAGGGAAGAAATTTAACCATGCACTCTTGCCACCATGATTCCTGCCTCCCCACAGGCCCACCGCAATGCAGCAAATTGATCATGGAGGAAAACCATGAACCGAAATCCCTCTTTCCTCCTTTTTTTTTTTTTCACGTATTTGTCATGACAAAAAGACTAACTTGTTAAAAAGCTGATTTTATCACCCAGATCAAACACACACACACACACACACATACACACACACACACACACACCTCTATACCAATGACTCATTTTCAACCACTGAACACATTACTCTGATTTGTCTCACCTGCTACACTCTGGATAGACCCTAAAGTGCCCATACTGAAACTGAATCCTCACTATGGTTAATACCAAGGTAGAAAGACATCAGAAATGACCAGTGGACTAGAAACAGGGCAAGGACCGGCCTGGGCAGGACTCTTTATCTTCTGTCTCTTTTGCCATATGAGGACCCAGCAGCAAGAATCCCACTTGGAAACAGAGAGGCCAAACTAAGCCCCTTTACCAAGTATGATGAAGTAAGTGCATGTCCACTGCACGCTGCCCGGTCTGTGGATGCCACTAAAACTTACTGTAACCATTTCATTTCCACATAGGTTTCCTTTTACAGTAATTATTTCTTTGAGAAGTCATCGGACTAGATCATTGTTAATAAATACAAGACAAATTATGCTGAACATACTGTATTTCTTCCTTTGATGGTTTAGAACAAACATCAAGTGTCTTAGGGGCATCATGAATATTATGATTATGCCACAGGAGACTAAAAGCTGGTTTTGAACTTGCTTATAACACTCTGTAAAAGAAATTTCTTAATATAAATGCTTGATGTAAGCTCGTTTGCCTATAGCTTGCTTGAAGAGAAAAAGAAAAGGAATATAAAATGAGCAATTGCTTAGCTTCTTAGCCCTGTAAAATGGCTGACGTTCTGAATAGTTAATTACTGTAACAAAAGCTGAAGCATCCTCTTACTTAGCTTTGTCCTCTTTGCTGAATCTTCTTCACTGTCCTTTGATCTGTACATATTCAATACATTCTCTATTATTTATGTCCCTGTAACAGGATGTATGACTGCAGCCCCTGGTCTGCTTCACCCCACTGCACCCCACAACAAGAAGGAATGTCCTCACTGTGGGGGATGTATTCACTGAAGACATTGGCTCCCTTGCCTTCTCACTACAGGCCTTCAATTGTTTCCCCATGTTTCACATTTAACAGAATCTCAGCCTAAATTAGAATATCAAATATCTCATTATATTTTAAAAAGAAATCTTACATTATACCTGCATGACTCACCTGTCTTAAAATAGCTACTCTGAAAAAGTATTTTATGTTCTACATTGCTCCAGAGCTGATGGGTGAAACTGAGTGCTCTACACTGGCAAACAGGTAGAACAGAGCAGAAAGCTCTAAAGCAGTAATTCCTTTATCTTCTGGTCACTATCTTTGGAATGTTGACGACCAGAGGTCAAAATATGGTGAAACCAGTGCCCACATCAAGCCCCGAACTTTTAACAATCCAAACCTTTGAAAGAATTTACCTTTTAAAAAAACTTTTAAAAAATCATCTAAAAAACAAACAAACAGCCTGGCGTGGTGGCGCACACCTTTAACCCCAGCACTCGGGAGGCAGAGGCAGGCGGATTTCTGAGTTCGAGGCCAGCCTGGTCTACAAAGTGAGTGCCAGGACAGCCAGGGCTATATAGAGAAACCCTGTCTTGAAAAAAAACAAAAAACAAACAAACAAACAAACAAACAAACAAACAAAAAACCCAAACAAAAAAAGCCGGGCTTGGTGGCGCACGCCTTTAATCCCAGCACTCCAGAGGCAGAGGCAGTCGGATCTCTGAGTTCAAAGCCAGCCTGGTCTACAGAGTGAGTTCCAGGACAGTCAGGGCTATACAGAGAAATCCTGTCTCAAAAAAACAAAAAACAAAACAAAAAAAAATCATCTAAGATTTAACGTTTTAATCTAAAGTAGTACCAGAATTCCAATTAATTCCATTTAAAATCAAAGCAAAGTTTAATTTAACAAACACTGTAAAAAAACTTTTTCATCAACATTGCTGAATAGTTCAAAATATTCAGGTTGTATTTTTCATATTAATATTGCACTGTTTTAACTTGATTCAAAACTATTGATAAACTCATGACCTAGATTTAAATAAAACTGCTTCTCATGGCACAGAACAAATTGTAGCTCCTGGGCGGTAGAAAGAAGCAGGAGGGTCAGGAGTCAATCTTAGTTACACAGTGAGTTTGAGGCCAACCTTGGCTATGGAAGACTCTAGGAATAAAAGAATGAATAAATAAATGCATTTCTTTCCATTCCCTGACAAATTCCATCTTGAACAGACAGTGCAGTGCCTGATCAAGCATTACCTTGAACTGTTGTATCAAATTCACCGAGTAGGACATAGTAGTGTACACCTGCAACTCCAGTACTTGGGAATCAGAGGTAGAAGTATCAGAAATTCAAAATCATACTTGGTTACACAGAGAGTCTGAGGCAGCCTGGACTATGCGAGACCCTGTTATTCATAAATGAACACGTAGATAGAAACAAAACTAGGCCATATTAATTAATGGCCATTAATGCAGCAGGACTACAGCCCGAAAGTCAAATCTCAGGTTTGTTAAGGTTTTACGTACGATGTTCAGATTAGCTAATAATACTGGGACACTGACCTCCTAGTGAATTCATTCAACTTAAAGTGTGCCAAGTTTCATTTCTTTTATTCTCTGTGATCTTTCCATGATTGATTGGTAAGCAATTACTTACAGTTCTTTGCAGTGCCAAGCTATGATCTACAAACAAAATGACTAATCAACTAACAAACTCTAAATTATCAGGGTATTAAAAAATCAGGCCAAAAAGTTCTTGACTTAGAGATGTAGAGTTTAAATCAGTTCTTTTGTTTGGATGGTGTTTTTTGGGGGGAGGGACAGGGATTGGGGTTTGGTTGTTTTTGGGGTTTTTGTTTTTGTTTTTGTTTTTGTTTTTGTTTTTCGAGACAGGGTTTCTCTGTGTAGCTCTGGCTGTCCTGGAACTCACTTTGGAGACCAGGCTGGCCTCGAACTCAGAAATCCACCTGCTTCTGCTTAAATCAGTCTTGACTTAAAATTACTTACTTCTAGCCGGGTGTGATGGCACACGCTTTTAATCCCAGCACTTGGGAGGCAGAGGCCAGCCAGATCTACAGAGTGAGTTCCAGGACAGCCAGGGCTATACAGAGAAACTTTGTCTTGGAAAAAAAAAAAAAATTACTTCTTCTCTTAGATGTAGAGTTTTAATCGGTGGCCATGAAGCAGTCTGCACTAGTAAGGTTTCCCTTCTAATGTATTAAGAACTACACAAAAGCACGAGCAAATTAGATGACAAATCACCTTCTCAGAGATTGCAAACATGACAGCCTTCCCTTCTGGAGCTCCTCTGCTATAAAATCCAGCTGGTTTATGAGACAGGACCATTCTCTTCTGCCATCTGCCACTATTAAGTACTTTCACCTCTGAATTATTTTCCGAACTATTTAAACCCTGGAGCCATTTTAGGTACACCCCACACACACCTTTTTTATTCCCTATGCATAAGTGTATCTCCTAGTTGTTTCTTGGGGTCATTTCAGCCTTTCAACCAACTGATTTTTCACCTGTGTTTAGTTCCTGACAACCTAGACCCCAGAGTTATCTTTCTGAATAAAAAAAGTAAAATCACTTCAGTCATCAACTCAAAAGCCTCACAGTGAGTATGCTTCTCACCTTTAGAATCCATCCACGAGATGGCTCAGTAGAAAAGGGAGCTTGTCTGATGACCTGGATCCAATCCCCAGAACCCCACAAAGGTGCAAGAAAGAGAACCAACTGACTCCGCAGGTTGACCCCTGACTTCCACACATGTGCCATAATGCACATGAACACACACAAATAACAAACAAGTTTTTACAAAGTCTTCCTTCAGTCTGAGTCTGCAGTGCAGCTCACAGGTAGAGAATGCATGTGTAAAGCTCTGACAGCCCCAGTACCACCAAGGTTTAAAGCACAGATGCTACAACGCCTTGTAAGCCGATTTTCCTGCCTGCGGCATCACTCATTTGCCTCATTCCTGACCCAGATCTTCTGCTCTACTCAGCACACCATACTCTTTCTTGCTAATGCACCTGCTCCTCCTGCTGCTCAACAAAGAATCATGGTGCCAGCTCTAATCCATTCTCTTGTCGACTATGGAACTCCACCCATTCCATTCTACACCAAGTGCTGAGAAGGCCAAAACCATTTATGACAGTGTGTTTAGTCATTAAAAACTAAAGTTTGTGGGTGGGTGAATACACGGGTAAATGGATGAATGGAGGGACAGATGGATAACTGGACCAGCAAGATGACTCAGTATGTAAAGGTGACTATTTTCAAAACTTATTTTAAAAATTGAAAATACTTTAAACTATGAAGATTTTCTGAAAGTTTTCCAAGCACTACACATAAATTTAATCATTGTTTTCCTTTGGTTCCTGTGTTTACTCTCTGTGGGCATATCATATTCTACTTTAGGCCTCATTATTTTCTATTTTAATACATGTCTAGGGGTAGAATAAGACCAGAACATGGCTCAGCTTCGTCCCTAGTTGCCAAGCCCTGGTAAGCCAGGAAGTGTTTACAGAAGTCAAATTACTTTTCATTGGTAACTACGTGTAAACTCACCAATCAATTCATTATCAATTATCTACAACTGTGAAAAACTAATATATGTAGAAAATACTTATGTATTTAAAGTCTCCCAGGTTACTGCCACAGGCTATGGAGACACTGCAGTAAAAAGGCCCTCTGCCCTAATGTGGCAGAGAGTCCTCAGGTACAATAAAGAGAGACAAAATTGCTCACTTCAGGGTGTCAAGCGCTGGGGAGGAATTGGTCTAACTAAAGCAACAAGGGACAAGACCAGGAGCAAAGAGCTGAGGAAAAACAAGAGTTACAAGGACTGAGCTTCCATTCCTACTGCTGCCTCACAAAGTGAGGATCATTATCCCCAATTCACAAGGCCGTGTGAGGATTAAATGAGATGATTCCCGTGAGGAGAGTGAGGCCAGTGTTGGCCTCCTGGTCTACTGAATCTGTGCTAGCTGTTTCTGTCTGGAGAGGAAAGCCAAAGTGACATAATACCCAAATGACAGAATACTTTAATGATGATTTTGAGCAAACATGCCAAAAAGAAGTCAGTGTAAAGTTTTCAGTTAACAAAAATGCCATAACAGCTCACTCCCCTTAACCTTTAGTCTGACTCTATTAGGGAGCCACAGATGATGCAGTTCCCGTGGGACCAGAAACCTCATGTCCTCTCATGTCAGTCCTCTGGTACCTAGTTTATAGCCCATTGCTAAAGGGAGAAAAACATTGCCAGACTGTCAAAGACGCACTTCTGGGCACATCCAGTTTACACACACACACACACACACACACACACACACATACACACACACATACACACACACACACACACTCTTTTGCTTTACTTGATTTATTTGCATAAACACGAAACTTCATGAAGTTTAAAGATTCTTTCCAGATCTTTTTTATTTTTTGTATAACATGGAAAGTTTGTTGTTGCTCTCCTGGATGGTGAGCAGGTGCTCAGACTGTCAGGGCACTAAGATGCTTCTTCTAAAACATTCTCCTCCCTCATCAGTCTTCAGGCCCTATTACTTAAATAAGATTCAAAGTCTCCCCTTCCCGCGCATAAGAACACAGAATGTACCCCACTATCATGAAGCAGAGAAGTCCTCACAAAGACAGTGAACCTAATGATGTCTTGATCAAACTTTCTATTCCAAGAACTATGAAAAATAAATTTCTATTATTTTTAAATTTTAAAATATTCTAAGTCCTTTGCCTGTTATAATTTTGTCTCCTAGTCTCACACACTGAAGAGTTGTCTAGCTGAAAGGTCCTGCTATCATCTGCTTTTAGTCAAACTGTTAAACCAGCATTTTCTCCTGTCTTATTTAGGACCAGAAACCTCATGGGTTCTCTCACTTCAGTCCTCTGGTACCTAGTTTATAGCCCATTGTTAAAGGGAGAAAAACACTTCCAGACTGTCAAAGATACACTTCTGGACACATCCAGTATAGTGTGTGTGTGTGTGTGTGTGTGTGTGTGTGTGTGTGTGTGTGTGTGTGTATGTATATGTATATACACACACTTTAGTTTTACTTGATTTATTTGCATAAACATGAAACTTCATAAGGAAAAATAAGATTTATTCCATGGATCTGAGATATTATAGTATTTTAGTTCACTAGTATTTTTAGTTCACTAGTATTATAGTATTTTAGTCCTGTCTTTTTTTTCTTTTTTCTTTTTTTTTTTTTCGAGTCAGGGTTTCTCTTTATAGCCCTGGCTGTCCTGGAACTCACTTTGTAGACCAGGCTGGCCTCGAACTCAGAAATCCAACTGCCTCTGCCTCCCGAGTGCTGGGATTAAAGGCGTGCGCCACCACGCCTGGCTCTAGTCCTGTCTTTTACTGCTGTGAAAAGACACCATGACCAGGGCAAGTCTTATAAAGGACATTTAATTTGGACTGGCTTATAGCCTCAGAGATTCAGTCCATTATCATCAAGGTGGGAACATGGCAGCATCCAGGCAGGCATGGTGCAGGAGGAGCTGAGAGTTCTATATCTTCATCTGAAGACTGCTAGCAGAATACTGAAGACTGCTAGCTTCCAGGCAGCTAGACCACACCCACAGTGACACACCTACTCCTACAAGGCTATACCTAATAGTACCACTCCCTGGGCATATACAAGCCATCACATTTCCTTATGATTTTTAAAATCAGTTTTATTAATTACCATTATGTTGGTGTGCCTGATGAAATCTGGGGGCAGAGCACTTGCTATGGCCCCCACGTGAGGCCAGAGAACAGCTTTATGGAGCAGGTTCTCTCCTTCCACCTGTGTGTGTGTGTGTGTGTGGATTCTTTGGACTGAACACAGACCATCAAGCTTTCATAGCAAGCTCCTTTACCCACCCAGCCATCCCATCAGCCCTCTAAGTATTTCTCAGAGTTATGAGAGTCATCCTGACACTAACTCTACTCAGTTCTATTATTAATAACATGACTTGGGAAGTCAAGAATAAACCAGATCACCATGACAGAATAAATTAACTCCAAAAGAATAAAGTGATTGGGCTGGACAAGGTGCACACACCTTTAATCCCAGGACTCAGGAGGCAGAGGCAGGAAGATATGAGCTCAAGGCCAGTCTGCAGTCTGAGAGAAAAGGGAATATCTCAGCTAAATGTGGTCGTGCACATCTGCAATCCCAGCACTCTGGACTCTAATGGAACAAGTACCTTGTCTAACAAGCTCTAGACTACACAGCGATGCACACATAGCACACCATGTTTCCTCCCCTTTATGTGTATTGATTCTATAATCATTTCAAATGATATAAAAAGCTCATTTGTGTCTCCCTTCTGAGATCTGCCCACAGAAATTTATGTCATAATACATATTATTTCTAAGAATTATGTAAAAGTGCTCTCAGAAAAGAAAAAGAGGCTTTACTCCAAGGATCTGTGTTATTATAGAATTTTAGTTCACTAGGACTTTTCTATTTCAACTATTAGAGTAGTTTCACTCAAGGAAGTTTATCCAGCACATATAAAGAGCACTAAAGTATAGTAGTACATGTCTATAATCTCAGTATTCAAGAAGCTAGGGTAGGCCGGGCGTGGTGGCGCACGCCTTTAATCCCAGCACTCGGGAGGCAGAGGCAGGCAGATTTCTGAGTTCGAGGCCGGCCTGGTCTACAAAGTGAGTTCCAGGACAGCCAGGGCTATACAGAGAAACCCTGTCTCGAAAAACCAAAAAAAAAAAAAAAAGAAGCTAGGGTAGAAGGAATACTACAAGTACTCCTTCAAAGCAACCTGACCTACACAGCTTTAAGTCATCCAGAGCTACACTGTGAGACCATCTCAAACACCCTCATGCAAGAACACACATGTACAAGACACACACATGCAACATATGAAAATAGGTCATTTGAACTCCCACAGAACAACCTACCTAGAAGACTATAAACAACACTTATGGGAAATGTATGAGTCTGCCTCCCATTGCAAGTCCAATAACCTCCCCAGGAATGTCCGCTTGATTTATGACTAGATTACCTAAATCCTCAAGTTGTCCAACTTGTCAAGAATCAAACTACAGACTATTCTGAATTCTATCCTTTATAACCACACTGGCCCCTCCCTATCAGAAATACAGATATAGCCTCTAAAAAGTATTGTAAGAATTTCCAGTTGGAGCATTGGTATCTCTAAAAAAGTTTGAAAATCAACACTTGTAGTAGGCAGAAAATTGAGTGTAAGCATTTCCCTCATTATCAATTAAAATGTTTAGTTAGAGAAAGGAAAACTCTTACATTAAGCCTTTAAGTTTTAAGCAGAAGCAAGTAGTCACACATCTCATTACATTCCCTACCCTTCAGAGGCATGACTGGCTTTCCAAAATACACATGTATGGGCCTGGAGATATAAGCCCAGTTGGAAAGTGTTGGATACACACATTCCCTCACATGGTAGGTCAAACCTAAGGCTATGAGAGATTGCAAGGCCTAGGCTACATAGTGAGTTCTAGGTAAGCCCAACCCATAGTGTGAGTTTGTCTCTAAAAACAACAGTGACCATAATATAGGAAGAACATGTGGACTTCTCTGACTTCAGAACCAGAGCATTACTCTGAACTATAAAACAGCAACAACCTGTCTCTTGCTGAGCTTGAATTTAGACTACAATTTCCGAGGTATCCAAGGTACTTGAATAGGAGCTAGTAGTATCTAATCTTAATAGCACTGTCCTATTCGCTCATAAAGCAAACCAGAATGCAGCCTCTCTCCACTTTTACAGAGATAAAGGAAAGGAACCACTGAATGAGTGACTTGTCTCTGATCACCAGTGTCAAGGTTCAATCAATGTCTTCCTCATTCCAAACCACCAAAGGAAAACGCTACAAAGTAGAAAAGAGCATCAAATTCAGAGGCCAGATAGTTTAAACATCTTATTTAAGGTACTGTTACACTAACTCACTGCAAAGTTGTAGTTTATACAAAAGTTAACCACTTTCCAACATGCAACTTTAGAGTATACACTTTAAATCCCTAATGTTTCAGTAGCATAAAAAAATCTAGTATTTCCTAGCCTCAACCCTCTTTTCTGTATAATGAAGAAGAGTGTGTGTGTGTGTGTGTGTCTGTGTCTGTGTGTCTGTGTGTCTGTGTGTCTCTGTGTTCCGGTATAAGGGTAAATCTGCACAACATGGCAGACCTTTTTTTTTAGTCTGGCTCTTTTGTATGTTTGTTTTTTGAGACAAGATTTTTCTGTGTGGCTCTGGCTGTCCTGGGGCTCACTCTGTAGACCAAGATGACTTCAAACTCAAGAGAGCTGCCTGCCTCTGCTGCCTCTGCTGCCTCTGCCCACTGAGTGCTGAGATTAATGGCATGCTTTACCACTGCCCAGCTTTTAGTCTGGCTTTTACACTGGTGCTAGACACTGAACTTAGGGACTCATATTTGAGTGGCAAGCACCGTACTATATCATCTTCTCCCAGCCCCTTTCAAATAGAATACAGATAATGAGCCTTTGCTGTCAACTACATAACAGGTTCTGAAACAATCTGGGGTTAGTTAGATCTTCTGTAGTTTTGCATTAGAGCAGCAATAAGAATAACAACTAATAACCAGGCTCAGTGGTACACACCTACAATCTTACCATTTGGGTGACAGAGGCAGGAAGATAAATTCTAGGCCAGTTTGAAGTCAGCCTGGGCTCCATGAGACTGTATAACTGGTCTCAACAGCAAAGAAATCAACTACAGCGGAACTTCACTTTTTTTGTTTGTTTGTTTGTTTGTTTGTTTTTCGAGACAGGGTTTATCTGTGTAGCTCTGGCTGTCCTGGAACTAACTTTGTAGACCATGCTGGCCTCGAACTCAGAAATCCGCCTGCCTCTGCCTCCCGAGTGCTGGGATTAAAGGCGCGTGCCACCATGCCTGGTGGAACTTCACTTTTAAATATCATTCCTTCTATCCTTATTTGAAGACAAATATAAACTAGACAATTAATATTCCTTCCTGAAAAGATAGTTAATCTGGAAGATATCTGGGAGCTTTTTGCTTTGGTTTAATTTTTGAGATAGTCTTCTTAAAAATGTATGTATTTGGGTCTATAGGTCTGTGGACATAAGTGCTGGTGCCAGCTGAGGGCCAAGGTGACAAGTGCTGTGGAGCTGCAGGTGTGTCTAGGCGGTCAGATGCCACCTGACATGAGTGCTAGGAACCTAACTCTGGTTCTCAACAAGAGCCGTTCATCCCTCAGTCCCACTTATCTGTTGTTATTACAGGAGAATTAAAAAAAAAAAAGATGTTCATTATATAAAAATTCTGAGTTAACCTATTTATTTTTAAATGCTTTGGAGGGAAGAAGGTAAAATCCAGGCTTGACACATGCAAGGCATGCATACTTCTATCAAGCTACATAATGGGTAATATGTATAATATTTTTTGCCCCACAACTCATGTAAGGAATTTCTTGTTAACACTGACATTTAACTAGATACAAACTAAAAAAGACAGAATTTTCTATAATCATATCTATGTTGGAACAAATCAAGAAAGAAAGATGTAACATGGGAAATAATTTGAAAATTTTCCAAAAATATATAAATTAATAGGGAAAGTATTGGTGATTACTGATTTAAGTGGTAATGTGTGCATCAGCAATATAGTTTTCTTCTTCTACCTCTATAAAGCCTTAAAGAGCCTCAGTTGCCCTAGTTACTGTCCAACCACTGCTCCCTTACAGTGTACTCAATAAACTATTGTTTTTTAGGCAGGGTCTATTTAAATAGTCCTGGCTGTCCTGAACTCACTATGTGGATCCGGCTGGCCTTGAACTCATAGAGATCAACCTATCTCAGCCTGGGATTAAAGGTGTATGTCACCACAACTAACTCTCAATAAAGTATTTTTAAAAAGTTGCATGGGAGATGGGCATGGTGGCGCATGCCTTTAATCCCAGCACTCGGGAGGCAGAGGCAGGCAGATTTCTGAGTTCGAGGCCAGCCTGGTCTACAAAGTGAGTTCCAGGACAGCCAGGGCTATACAGAGAAACCCTGTCTCGAAAAAACAAAAAACAAAACAAAACAAATTTTATTGTTATATAACTTGATCACATAATTAAAATAATTTTTTGAAGGACCCTCCTAAGATGAAGTATAAAATCAGTCTAGGTGCCTTCATCTATACTGTACTAATGTATAGAGGCAGTACAGAGGAGTAAAAGCAGCCATAACTGGAGGTAGAGGGCTTAGATTTTCTATTGTGCTGTTTTGTTTTGTTTTGCTTTGTTTTGTTTGAGACAAGGTCCTGGCTATCCTAGAATTCACTGTGGAGACCAAGCTGGTCTCACACTCACAGAAATCTATCTATCTGCTTCTGTGAGTGCTATCATTAAAGGTGTGCACCCCACTGGGCAGAGTACCTGGTTTCAAATCCCAAATTAGTGAATTACTATTTATAAGATCTTGAGCCAACAATACAAATGTACTGGCCCTGAATTTCCCAATCAACATCAGGAAGACAAAGTCTTTCACCTCAAAGAAGCTGCATGTGAAATGACTGACATAGGGCCTAGCCCATAGGTAAATACTGCATTATCAACTGGACCTCCAGGTCAAAAAGCTTTGATAATGAGAATACTATTACATAGAAAAAAGAACACATAGAATTATATGGGAGAATACTATCATAGGAAAGAAGAATATATGGTATTATATGGTAGTTTGAGATATTTAGACTGTGTTTATGCACTCATCCTATTATGACAACACAATCCTAAGCAAACAGAAAAGAACAATAAATAATATTACACAAAATTTTGGAGCTATTCAATAGATGGCACTAAATGAAAACACTGGCCATTTATACTATGATATGTTTACACAGAGACACTGATAATCATGATAGTAACAATTACTGTAATCCAACTCAAAATAAATTATCATCACTTCCATTTTATAGGTGAAGAAATATTCACATAATCTGCTCACATAATTGTGATGCAAAGTTGAATCCAAACCGCACTTTTGACCTAATCTACCCAACTGAACTTGGGCAAGTCACATACTAGAAACCTGATTTTCTGCTCTGTAAAGTGAACTGTATGGTCAGAGATTAAATGCTTTTAAAAGTCCCTTCTAAACTTCCTTGGACAACGATGTTGTTCAAATGTGAATTTACCACATAGACAGAATACCTCGGTTCTAGCCCTTTCATATACATAGGCTCTCCTACCTCATAACACAAGAGTGGTACATGTGTGTAGTTCCCTTACTAGAAGAGTCCCACTGTTCTTGAGCTCTGCTGACAAGACACATCAAGATGTGCCAACCTAATAGAGAACTTCAATAAAGCCAGGAGTAGTTGTATTTGCCTATAACCCCAGGTGAAGTAGGAGAACTTTACACTTGAGACTAGACTGTGCTGAATGGCAAGACCCTGTTCCTCTCCAACCCAAGAATGGTGGGACACACCTGTAATCCCAGAAACTGGGACACAGGGAGAAAAGCAATAGGAGTTCAGCACCTACATTAAAGGTGGGGATGGAGAGAGGCAGAAAAAAGACACATCCTAGGGCTGGTGAGATGGCTCGGTGGGTAAGAGCAGTGACTGCTCTTCTGAAGGTCCTGAGTTCAAATCCCAGCAATCAATGGTGGCTCACAATCACCTGTGATGAGATCTGGTGCATCTGAAGTCAGCTACAGCGTAGCTTAGTGGCCATCTAGTCTCGCACAATGTCATGTTCAATGAAAGACCCTGTCTCAACAATTAAAGTAACCAGCAAATAGAGGAAGACATCAAAAATTGACCTCTGGCCTCCAAATTCATACACAAGGGTGAACAAACCTGTGAATAAACAAGTATACACACACACACATACGCACACACAAAATAAGCCTCGAAAAATAGTTCTATCACAACATCCCTTTGGAGTTCAAAGAGAACCTGACTTAAAGGAACTCTGACAGCCCCAGCACTGCAGGAAGTCAGACACATCACGATAAAACTGCTGGAGGTCTAGGACGCCAGTGACGTCACTCACATCTCAGAACCTTATTTACAGGAATGAAACAGCTTTTAGATATAAGTAATCCCCAAGGCAGCAGCCACCTCAAGGCAGGAAAACCAATGACATTTATTAGAATAAGAAAGCCCATGTGGTTTAGAAAGCCACACTGAAAACAGTGATTGCTTTACAAAACAATAAGGTTACTGTGGTGGTAGGAAATGTCAAAAGAGAGGGAAGTAAAATTGCAAACCAAATGATGTGCTTGAAGCCAGCATTCAGGAAGCTGAGACAGAAGGATTCTGGTCAGCCTTGGCTATATAAGCAAGTTTGAAGTCATTCTGCACTATTAAAAACCCTGTCTCGAAAATAAGCACACTATATAAGATACTGAAAGTCTCTTTTCACACAAGGAGTCTGTTAGAAAGAATAGAAATTAAAGAACCTGGTGACTCACATTCTATAACCCAAGCACTCTAGGGGCTGTGCAGAAGGGCCCCATGAGTTGAAGGCCAACCTAAGCTAAAAAGAGAGATTCAGGACAGCATGGACTACATAGCCCATCTCTATCTCAAAATAAAAAGTAATAATTAAAAATTGAAAATAGAGTCAAGGGCTGGTCAGATGGCTCAGCAGTTAAGAGCACCGACTGCCCTTCCAGAGGTCATCATGAGTTCAATTCCCAGCAACCACATGGTGGCTCACAACCACCTGTAATGAGAAACAAAAAACTTTTGGGCGAGCAGGACCAGAGCAAGCAGGGGCTGGAGCTAGCAGAGGCCCTGAGTTCAATTCCCAGCAACCACATGATGGCTCACAACCATCTGTACAGCTACAGTGTACTCATATACATAAAATAAATAAATAAATCTTTTAAAAAAAAAAAAAAAGAAGAAAAGAAAATAGAGTCAAGAGAGATGCCTCAGGGTTAAGAGCACATATTATTCTTGCAAAGAACCCAAGTTTGATTCCCAGCACCTAGGAAGTTAGGTGGCTCACAACCACCTCCAACTATATAGCTCCAGTGGATCCAACTTTCATTCCAGGGACAGGCAGGTGGGTCAGAGAGTTTGAAGCCAGCCTGGTCTACAGAGGGGGTTCCAGGACAATCAGGGCTATACAGAGACACTCTGCCTGGAAAATATCAAAATAACATACATACATACATAGTAAGGTAAAATCTTTTAGAAATTGGCATTCAATAAATTAAATCTCTCAATTTAGGCCAGGTATGGAGATGCATTCCTGTAATCTAAGCCTTCAGAAGGAAGAAGCAGAAAGGGGGAGGCTCCAGGTCCACCTTGGCTAATGGTGAGACTGTCTCCAAACAACAGCAAAACAAAAACCAGACAGGCATGGTCGGACATACCTTTAACCCCAGGCATTGAAAGGCAGAAAGACAGTGGTGAGCTCTAAGACAGTCAGGGCTATACAGTGAAACTGGCTCATAAAACAAAACACAAAGAAAACCTTGTCGATCTAAAGAAACAAAATACATCCAGCCCTAGAAAAAGTATTTAAATAAATGCACAAACATGAAATTCTGCCCGTTAAGAATTGAGATACTTTGCTTTTTAAACATACTTGATATGGGGCTAGAGAAATGGCTCAGTGGTTAAGAGCACTGGCTGTTCTTCCACAGAGCTTGGGTTCAATTCCCAAAAGTGGCATAGTCATTCACAACCATCTGTTACTCCAGTCCTCGGGGACCCCGTGCCCTCTTGTAGCTTCCAAGGGCATGGAGGTAGTATACAGGCTATATACATAGTCAGCATAGTTATCAACATAAACCATGTTGGCAAACTTATATGCCAAAGCACAACCAATTTATTTTTCTGGTTCTAGTTATATTTTCTATTTTGTTGCATTGAGACATTATCTTACTCTATAGCCCAGGATGACCTCAAACTCATGGTAATCCTCCTGTATCAGCCCTCTGGGTCCTAACATTACAGGAATGAGCTACCACTCTTGAATCTAAAACTGTTTTTAAGAAACAGGATTTTGCCAGGCTGTGGCGGGGAATGCCTTTAATCTCAGTACTTGGGAGGCAGAGGGAAGTAGGTCTCTCAGTTAGAAGATAGGCTGGTCTATAAAACATGTTCTAGGAAAGCCAGGGCTACACAGAGAAACCCTGTCTTGAAAAGAAGCAAACAAACAAACAAACAAACAAATTTTTGCCAGATATAATGGCACACGCCTTTAATCCCAGCACTGGTGATGCAGGAGGCAAAGGCAAGCAGATCTCTGAGTTCCACAGCAGCCTACTTTATGTACTGAGTTCAAGGACAGCCAGGAATATCTATGCAGAGAGACCCTGTTTCAAAACCAAAAAAAAAAAAAAAAAAAAAATACAACAACACTAACATAACCCAGACTTTTCACAATGTTGGCCAAAGTATCCTCCTGCCTCAACCTCTTTTGACTGAATACAGGTATGTGCCACTCAGTACAATGTTACTTAAAAGCCATAAAGGTCTAACTGGAGAGGTGCAGTGGATAAGAGCACTTCCAGAATCCAGGTTCAATTCCCAGCACCCACATCTGAAGGTTACTGAACATAATTCTAGCTTTAGGGAATCAGATGCCCTCTTCTGACCTAGGTAGATACCTGCACATACACGGCATATACTCTCACAGACAAATACATATAAAAAAAAAAAAAAGTCTTAAAAAAAAGGACCCTGGAGAACTGTCTTAAATAAGAAATAGAAATGAGACAGAGTACATATAATTTTTCTTGAAGCCAAACAAAAAAATGTTTAATTGTAATCAAATGATTCAATCATTTTGCCCACTTAATATTTCCATTTATCACAACAACAAAAAGAGTACAAAGAAGCCGGGTGTGGTGGCGCACACCTTTAATCCCAGCACTCGGGAGGCAGAGGCAGGTGGATTTCTGAGTTCGAGGCCAGCCTGGTCTACAAAGTGAGTTCCAGGATAGCCAGGGCTATACAGAGAAACCCTGCCTCGAAAAAACAAAAAAACAAAAAAACAAAAAAAAAGAGTACAAAGTATAATTGTGTTTTGCCTTAGAAGCATCATTGGCAAAGGGTTTGTTGAGAAACACTAGCAATCCTCATGCCACCACTAGTCCATACAAGGGACTGGTGAAGAGGGAGGGCAGGAGGGAGGATGTAGAGGCCAGAGGTCAGTGTCTGGCATCATCTTCCTCTATGAAAACACAGTTTTCTGAGTCAGGTCCTCTCACTGAACCTAGAGCTCGATGGCCAGAAAGCCTTGGGAGATCCTTCTGTCTCCATCTGCAGTGTACTAGGATTACAAGCATGAGCCACAACACCTAGGGTTTTTTAATGTGGATGCTTCAGACCAAAATTCAAGTCCACATATGTTTTTGTGGCAAACACTTTAGCAACAAAGCTATATCTCAGGCCCCTCTCCAAGATTGATGAAATTTTGGATTATATTCTTTCCAACTTTTTCCTTCTTTTCCTCCTCTCCCCCTGGACTTTCTTTTTCTTTTCTTTTCTTTTTTTTGTTTTGTTTTGTTTGTGAAGACAGGGTTTCTCTGTGTAACCCTAGCTGTCCTGGATCTCACTATGTAGATGATACTAGCCTTGAACTCAGAAATCCACCTGTCTCTGCCTTCAAAGTGCTGGGATTAAAGCTATGCATCACCATAAGGTCCAATCCCCTTTTAAGCAGCTAATTAATAAAGATTGGTCGTATTCAGTAGCCAAATTTGACATCTCACAACTAAGCCAACTAGCTTGGGGGGGCTGAGGGGAAAGGACTATTCAAGTCAGGTTTTCAACGAACGACAGCCTGGGCAATGTGCAAAGACCTCTCGTCTCAAAATAAACAAGAAAAAAAAACTGTATTCAGATTAAATAAACTTCTGAGAGTTCAAGAATTTAGACAGATGGCAAGATGGTTCAGAGAGTAAAACGCCTTGCCTAAAAAAAAAAAAAAAAAAGTCAGAGTTTGATGCCAGAGCCCATATAAAGGTGAAGGAAAGAATGGATTTCATAAAGTTTCCCTCTGACTGCCAAACATGGACCAGGCATCTCTCTCACACACACACACACACACACACACACACACACACTCACACAAATTCTTTAAACATTAAAAAGGAATTTAGATTATCTTCTCTGAATGGGTTTGGATAGAAAGCCTCAGAATAAAAAGAGAAACTGTCAAGACAGACAGCCCCTCCTTCCAAGTACCAACTACAGCAGAACCTGTCCTGCTCACCTCCCTCTACCTACAGAACTAATCCCAGTTATGAAAATTAACTTTAAATGGAAAGAAACAAGATATGAAAGTGGTAGCAGGAGTCTGTAACCCTAGGAGGTGGAGGCAAGAGGATGGGGAGTTCAAGGTCATCCTCCGCAAACAGCACATTCTGAGAAGAGCACAAGCTGTATGAAAGCATGTCCCAAAATCTAAAATTGTGCCTTAATATTAAAATACCCTGTTCCTGGAGGACCCTTTTGAAAGCATGTGAGAGCCTTGCCCACTGAAGCCTCTACTTAGGACTAAGACTGTGCTCAACTTGAGCAGGAACTAGGCACCAGTCTGACCACCACCCAAGAACACCCAAGAACACCCAAACAACAAAACTCTCCTAAACACAATTGAGAGCTTTCATGGGTCTTCTTGAACTGTTAGGAACAAAAATTCTTGCTCTAGCCCAGAGACATCCTTTCAATAATCCTATTTCCTTCGAAATGATACAACCCACCCCCAAACATCTGAAAGGTAAAAACCAGCAAACTGACAGCTCCATCTGTGCCAGGTTGAGCCTTTGACCTCTGTCAAACTGCCAGTCTAGCATCTGTCAGCAGGGGCCGAAGGATTCCTTTTCTTTCCTTTTTGAGACAAGATCTTGTAAGAAACACAGACTGAGCTGGAATTCCTAATCCCATCGCCCAGCCTTGGTGGTGAACTACAAGCTTTTACCACCACACCCAGCCTTTCTCTTGTAAGGAAGCTTATGGACAAATCACTTCACAGGTCCATGGTAAGTGCCTATTAGACAGCAAAGGTTCCCAATGAACACACACACCCAGCTCCCCTTTCTGATCCAAAGGCCCAGGATCCTGTCTACTGCTGTGGCTACAGACTACATGAGAAAGCAACAGAAACAAGGACACTTTGTCCATTCAATCTTTTCGTCCGGAGCACTTCCTGGATTTTTCATTGGCATTTAATACCTAGGGACAAGACTCGTTTTTCATTAAAGTTGCAAGACTTTCACTTTGCCCAGTTTCAAATGGTGTAATTGATCTGCATTGTCTTAAATAACCCAACTGGTGAAGGACACTGCAGCTTTAAATATTTCAGTGCTAGTTAAGCAAATAGACTCCATTGCAATATGGCTCTGAAGGTCGTGTCCTATTGTCTCTCTCCTCTGGGGGGAAAAATTTTTTTTAAACCTTCTTTTAAGTAACATGGGAATAGTTCCCCCTAAAATTTCCATTCTTTCCACTTCAGTCCCTTATAGTTCCGGGTATTTATTGGATTCTCACACTCGTAATTTTCCTGGCAGGGCAATATGCTGATTACTAATGATTTCAGCACCTTCGACATAAACACATGGGTTCACATTAGTTTAGTTGGGCATATGCAACTATTCTAAAATAGCACCACTCAAAGGCTGTTAACAAACCAGGGTGATTTGGGCGTGGATGGCTTTTGGTCCGCACCTTGAGCCTAGTATTGCGTAACCTGAAAATGTGTAGCTACTTAAAATGATAGGAATCTCAGCCTACTCCTCCTGGGACTACTCCCGCACCTGACTATACACTTGCGGCTTAATTTGTCAAAGAAGGCCAAAATAAAAAGCACAAGTACAGTGAGGGAGGAAATGAACTGGGAAAAAAGCCCTTTCCTACCTACCTCAAGCAGTCACAATGTCCACTCAACTTCGCCCCCACCCCCACCCAGATTGTATGGAATAGACCCGGTGAACCAGAGGATTGGTGGGGGGGGGGTGCTGGAATTTGCTGTGCCTTCTAAATAACAGCGGGTGGAGCGATTAAAATAACTAGGAAGAGGGGAGAAATATGCGGGAAGAAGGAGTGTGGAAGAACACAGGGGATTTACCTGAAAAGGCAACAGATTGTTACCATTATCGGTCCGGAAAGCATTATCCTCCATCCAGGACTTGGAGGTGAGCGGGGCTGCACGAGGGAACTTGGGTGGAGCGATCACATTGCTGGAGAAGGGCTTTTTGAGCGGCGAGATGGGGTTAAGCGGGGAGGGTACCCCCACACCTACACCCACACCTACGCCGACCGCGCGGCGAGGGTCTCGGCCCGCCTGCAGGCCACCCCACGGATTGGACGGAGCACTCCAAGCGGCGTTCACGCTCTGGTGCGTGTTCCAGCTGGACGAGGCCGAAGAGGCAGCGGCCGCGGCCGCAGCAGCCGCGACCGCCGAGGATGAGGACGGCTTGCTGGTCATGATGGGCTGGTGGCCGTAGGCAGCGGCGCTCCTTTGCGCATAGGGCGCCTGGCTGGGGCTGGCGGGCGAGCGGCGTTGCTGCGAGGGCTGCGCCTGCGGGGGCTGCGCGGGCTGCGGCGGCTGCGGCGCGGGCGGCGGAGGCTGCTGATGGTGCTGGGTCTGCGCCAGGCCGATCTGCGGCGAGAAGGTGCCTCCGAAGACCGGGTTGACGTGGTGCGGGAAGTTTTGGAAGAGCATGGTCCCGTTGACTGGAGCGATCCCCTGGAAGAAGCTGTCCTCCACCGCGTTTGTAGTGCCCGTGGACCAGGTGCTGCCGAAGGACGGAGACAGCGACGCTCCGGGCGCCGCGGGCTCCTGCGGCGGTGGCGGCGGCTGCTGAGGGGGCTGATGGAAACTCAAGCCCGGCAGGAGCGGCGACTCCATCTGCATCTTGTCGGGGCCGTTGGGGGCTGGCGGAGCCGAGGCGGGGCTGAGGGCCGGCACTGTGCTACTGTCTTCGGGCTTGGGGGTCTCTGAGGAGAGGGGCGTGGACGGGGCTTCAGCTGCGCCGGGCTCGGGCTGGAGCTGTTGCTGCTGCTGCTGCTGCTGCTGCCGCTGCTGCTGCTGCTGCTGCTGCTGAGACTGGGGCTGGGTTTTGCTTTTGTCCATCAGTAAATCATCCTGCATGGTTTGCGCAGCTGAAACGGGAAGAAAGAAAGATGCGTTATATTGTCAGTGTGATCATGAATGCCCCTCACTGAAGCGGGCGGGTGTTTTACTTGCGAAAATCCAGTGCCACCGCCACTAGCCAATTGCAATGCAAATCCATAATCTCGCATTTAGAAGAACAAGTCGGGCTGGGAGGGGGAGTGGGGGAAGCTGGAGGGATCGAGCAAGGTCTCTAAAAATACTGTGAGAGCGTCTTCACCCTTTCTGACGTCTCGGTCCCTTTTCTGTGTTAGTGAGAGATGTGCTTATAAGACAGAAAGACAGCAATTTCGCCACGTCTCTTTTCCCTTCACCGGAACTCAGAGCGTTCACCCTGCAATGAGAAACTGATTCTGGTTCCTGTTTTTTCCCAAGCACCACCCTCCTCAGTTATTTGCATACGTCAATAAATAGTGCTGCGTCCTTCAGCAAGGTTAAAAAGACTTGGTACACGACCCTCTTTCCCCTTCCCCAGCTGGAGCACTTAGAAACCATTTTTTAAGCCGACTTAACCCTCTTGATTAGCAAACTGCCTTCTTGCCTCGGATGATTGTTTCATTTGGCTGCAGCGAACCTCGAGAGACAAAATCTTTGGCATTTGTTGGAAGAACTCAGCTGCACAATCATTCTCTGGCCTCTCAGTAGCGGCAGCTACTCCATTTTGTTAGGAGACGTTTTAATATAAAAGAAGCCTCGGTTTTTAGAAAAATGAAAATCGCCGGGCGTGGTGGCGCATGCTTGAAATCCTAGTACTCTGAGGGAGAGGCAGGATCAAAAATTCAAGGTCAGGCTTAACTATTTAGCCAGTTCGAGTCCAGCCTGGTATATAAGAAACCTGTCTTTAAAAAAAAAGAAAAGAAAAGAGAAAGAAAGAAAGAAAGAAAGAAGTAAAAGAAAGGGAAAAAAACCTACTGAAACGTTTAGAAGTGTTTGCTTCTTATTACTCTAAGGGTTGTGGGTTTTCTGCTTATTCTCCGATTTTCTCCTCTCCAGTTCTGCCGCCCAAGTGATTTACTGGCTTCTTGGCATTTCAGGTCTCTACGGGAGCCTGAGAAATTCTCTGCAGAGTGGAGAAATGCTTCTGGTTGGATTTGAGGTCAGAGGGAGGAAGGTGGGGAGGGAGGAGGAGGGGAGGGAGTCTGTGAGATGGAGAGGGGGCGGGACTTTAAAATGCATCTGAGATTTAAGTAGACAGTCAAGATAATTCTGGGGTTGCCAGATTTTCATTTTTGAATCCTCCTGCTGCTGCCTCGGTCACAAGACTGGCAAATTTAGAATCCATTCTTTTATCACTAGTATTAGCAATGAAAGACTATCGTTTGACGACCCTGAATTACCATATGCTAGCAACTGTTAAAAATAGAAGAGTACAAAGTCCCAAATTCTCATACATTGTAATTATAGTACATTACCCTCACTGCTTCATTTAGCCATATAAGGAGTGTATGGCATTTTCCACTTCACATAGAATGGCTATATTCACCTCTGTCATACAACCTGTTTTCTTACTCAAGGATGAAAACAGTAATCATTCAAAACCAAGAGATTTCCATGCATGTAGTTATCACTGAATGAGCTTGTCTCAGAATATGTTTAATTGCTTTAAATATCTGAATATTACAGGGCTGAGACCTTGCAAACAAATATTTTGAAGTGTTAAAGGAGCTATGACCAAACATATAATTATTTTTAGATGATGATTCAGTACAATTGCAATAAAGTTATTAATATAGTTAATATAGTTAATTAACTCATACTGGAGAAGCTTCTTCCTTGGGACATTTGTAAAGGGCATTCAGACACACACAACAGCTCTGCCTTTGGAGTATTCAAAATAACAACTCTTAAAATGGAGGTGGTATCGCTCTTAACTATTACACAAAGGATAACAGACAAGAAGTTGGATTCACAGTTCTTTTTTATTAAAGCTATGATTAAAGTACTTAACAGATACCATCTTTCACTTCAAAGTTTTATATAGAAGAGCATAGTGAGCTCCAGGAAGCACCTCACTTCTCTCAGCCGCCTTCCTTCCCTTTTTATTCCTCTCTTCCCTGCCTCTTCCCCTCCCCTAAAAAAAACCCAGCCCAGTCAGTATACTAGAGCATGCACCAGGGATTGCCTGCTACTATCAATAAAGCCTGCTTCAGATTGCTTTTCTTTCCCTCACTTCCCTCTATCTGAAACAATGGCTTTGATTAGTGTTATAAATAGAGCACAGAGAGGAGAGTGGACCTTGGAGTCAGACAGCACTAAGTTCCATCCCTGCCGAAGAGGGTGGTCACAGGGTGGTCACAGGGTGGTCACAGGGTGGTCACTCACAGGGTGGTCACAGGGTGGTCACTCACAGGGTGGTCACAGAGGCATTCTCCTACTTCCTTCTTACAGTGCTGCAGTAGACCATTGTACCTCTGGAATTTGAGTGCTTTGATAAGCTAGAACTTTCTTTACAATAGCTTTATCATCATCATGGCTGAAATATGTACTGGATTATAATTTTAGTATCACACAGCTATTCTTATTGCTTGTAGTTAACACTTTTGTTAATGCTTTTAGCTTAAACTGCATTAAACCCCAAGCCAAAAAGTAACCTAGGCTCAGAATATTTTATAATGGTTTTAATTAATAGTAATACTATAACATTAAATTCTCAAAATATTCTAACAAAACACTCTATGTTTTTCAGAATGCTCTTTGAAAATAATACAAATTTAACTTTCTGTATTAAATCCACTCGGTCAAGGTCAAGACCCACCTTTTAATAAATATGCTCTTTTAAATAAAAGCTAAGTCAGTGACTAATATAAAATTTACAAAGTCAATATGTAACACCCTTAAATAACTGCTTTATAATTTGATTTGGAGGGTTTTTTTTTCTTTTTTCTTTTTTCTTTTTCTTATATATAGCAAAGTCTGAGAAATAGATTCCTGTTTCCCCTCCCCCACCGCACACAATAGACCGGCTTTTACATGGAATTGCCCAATTTCAAGTAATAAATTCATAGCAACAGTTACCTTTAAGTGTCCAGTTTTTAAAAATCGATAAAATTGAAAAAAAAAGAATAGTATTTATTTCTTCTTTCGGGTTGATTATGTGACCGCTCTGGAAAAGCACTTTGACAACTGTAAGAAGAGTGGGCATGCGCACACAGAGAACTGTGGGGGCTGAAGTCCTTCACACGGTACTCAGCCTCTGCCTGGCTTCAGCGCGTTAAGGCAGGAAAGGAGGAAGCCTCGTAAATACAGATTCCAAGCGGGAGAGTTTGGGCCCGGATTATATTATCGCCTCCTAACCAACATAAATCGGGAGTTGTTGAAATAAAAGAAGGAAAAATAAACTGGATTGTCAACTTGATTTAGGAAGCAAGGCTAAAAGAGAAAGTAGATTGTAGGACTCAGAATAAATAGATCCAGCAGAGCTACCTTAAAAGGTATTATGATGGTAATGGCTGGGCAGCCAGCAGTAGGAACCCTACCAGAGAGGAAGAGATCAGGGTGTGGAGGAAAAAGAATAGATGGAGAACTACTAGGGAATGAAAACACTTACAGCCCCCACCCTTGCTGCTTTCCTTCTTTCCTGGCACAGCAGACAGACATGACAAGACTACAAAGACTAGGCTAATCTGGATCCTCCAGCCTAGCCCTCCTAAAAACTGGAATTATGGATATGTACTGCCACACCTGCCTAAAGGAAACACTTTTAATACAAAATTTTTAAGCATACCTTAATACTAAATGTGTTACTGACCTTGAAGAAAAAAATCTGTTTTAATCACCGATGCCAGAACCGATGGATTGAGATGGGGCCTCCCTATGTATGTACCCCTGGCTGTCTGAGAACTGGCTGTGTAAATCAAGCAGGCTTCAAAAGTGGACCAATCATCCTGCCTTTTCGTCCCTGGTGCTGGAATTAGAGGTTTGTGCCACCACACCCAGTTCAGGATTTCTTTGTATTTAAATTTTTACTGGACGAGCAAAGCCCACATTCATAATCCCAGCACTGGGATCCCAGGCTGGGAGTTCTGACAGCTAGGGCTATATACAAACCACAAAAGGGCAGAGGAGCTAAATTAGTTGATAAAGTCTTTGCCCGGAATGCACAAATGTATAAGAACCTGAGTTAGATCCCCAGAACCCATGGGGAAAAAAAAAAAAAAAAAAACACCTAGGCATGGCAGCATTGCACTCTTATAAACCCAGAGCTGGGGAGGTGGGAACAGGTGGGTCCCTGGGTCTCTCTTGCTGGTCAGCCTAGCGTAATAGGCAAGCCCAGTCCAAGTTGAGAGGTAGTCTTTAAAAAAGTCTATGGCCATGTTACCCTGATCTCAACCTCTCTCTTCTTATCTAAGCAAGGCTTGGTTAGTACTTGGATGAGAGGCTGCCTAAGATAACCAAGTACTGTAGGCTCTTGGCCTCCCAGTCTTTCCATTTTGGCCACAACCTAGGGCCACTCTAACATGTCCCCACCCATCTCTATCCCAGAAAATAATATAGCAGTTTGCTCCTGAAGAAGCAACCTGAAGTTGACCTCTGGCTTCGACTAGCATTTACACACATGTGTATAACTCCCACATAAACACTCATACATATACACATGCAAAGAAAAAAAATTCTACCTGTATGTTCTGATTCAATGCACTTTATTTTTACCTAATAAAATGAAAGTGTTCCTTGTATTATTGATACAGTAATCAAATAAAATTCAACTCTTTCACTGCAAAATAATATTTGATCAGATACTAATTAGTAATTTAAAACCTTAGGCATATAACTACATTGGACAATGACTTCTTTGTTTATTTATATATATCTATATATATAGATATATATACGATATGCAGGTACTAGTTAGGGAGAATTGTACTGGGGAAGATACTTGGTTGTTTTCAAACAGAAGTGTGTATAGTCCTGGTTAGCCTTGAACCTGCTATGCAGCTGAGGATGCTCTTGAATTTCTGACCCTTCTGTCTCTACCTCCCAAGTGGTAAGATAATAGTTGCTACAACACAGAGCCTTTAATTTCTTTTTATTAACTTGATATATGATTTCCCCTATTTTTACCTAATTTTTCTGAGGCCAGATCTTGCAACATATTAGCATCAACTGTCATTATGTATAGCTCCTGAAAGCAACAGCTCAAAAGCTAAGTTTGCTCACATAGGCACAAGAAAATATTTCTGTGGGATCTGGTTTCATGCGGTTCATCCATGGGGTTCAGAGTGAACGTCAGTTAATGACTGTGCTGATTGAACTTAGAATTGAAAATACCAAGTATCACTTATAACTGTCATAATTTTCTATTTCCCTTCCTAACTTGTAAGTTAAAAGGACAGTATTATCAGACACTACCAATTCCCATCTTTAGTAGTCTTTGTGTCTAGTTATTTTGTTTGTCATTCCTTCCTTTTGTTTTGGGGGTTGTTGGTATTATTGTTGTAGTGAGTTTTTGGTTTTGTTTTGTTTGAGGAAGGGTCTAACTGTGCAGCCTTGGCTGGTCTAATATTTTCTATGACCAGACTAGCCTCAAACTCAGAGAGATGCATCTACCTCTGCCTCTCAGTTACTGAGATCAAAGGCCTGGGCATCACACAGATTGTTTTTGTTTTGAGTCAAGGTCTGGCCTGGCCTGCAACTTGCCATGTAACCAAAGCTGACTTTGAACTTCAGGTCCTCCTTCCTTTTCCTCCCCCTCTCATGTGCTAGGATTACATGTCCCCACCCATCTCTACCCTAGAAAATAAAATGGCGGACTGCTCCTGAAGAAGCAACCTAAAGTTGACTTCTGGCTCCGACTAGATCATTACTAAATGATTCACTGCCACATCTAGTTCATACAGTGTTGGGAGGAACTCATACAGTGATGGGCTGGCTACATGTGTGCTGGGCAAGCACTCCATCAACTAAACCACATCCTCAAACTCTCTGTCCAGTTATTTAAGGAATATGAAGTTATATAAGAAAAAAACAAAAACAAAAAAACAACCCTAATAATTTAGGTAGAAGTTAAGTGCAGTGGTGTATGTCTATAATCCCAACACATCAGAAGTTGACACAGGAGGATTCATACTAGCTCCAGCCTTGACCATGGAGACTTTGTAGCCTAGCCCACAACCTTGTGCCACCTCCCAAAAGATTTTATCTATTTCTTTTTTTGTTTGTTTTTTTTTTTGTTTTTGTTTTGTTTTTCCAGACAGGGTTTCTCTGTATAGCCCCCTGGCTATCCTGGAACTCACTTTGTAGACCAGGCTGGCCTCGAACTCAGAAATCTGCCTGCCTCTGCCTCCCGAGTGCTGGGAGTGCGCCACCACGCCCGGCGCAGATGAATGTTTGAAACGGTTTACTTGAACATTTAGTAATCCAACTAACCTCAAGTGCAGATCTACTGGTAATTCAGAGGCTAAAAAAGATGATAAACTCTGGTGAGTGATAATGAGCACTGGCTGGAAACTTACTGTACTTAAGAGTGAGTAATTAATCTTTGCTTTTCTCCCCCAAAATGAACATTCAGACCTAAAAAGAAAAGAGCTCAAGCAAGAATACCAAAGCAAACACATACCAAGCAAACACAGGAGGACCCTCAGCAAGGACAAAGGCTCTTTCTCTCTATTCAAATATTGGTTTTGTGTGTTGGGGGGGGTATTCATGTCTGCATGTATAATTCACACATGTAAAGGCCAGAGATTGACACTGGTTTTGTTGTTGGTTTTTTTCTTGGTTTTTTGAGACAGGCTTTCTCTGTGTAGCCCTGGCTGTCCTGGAACTCACTCCGTAGACCAGGCTGGCCTCGAACTCAGAAATCCGCCTGCCTCTGCCTCCGGAGTGCTGGGATTAAAGGCGTGCGCGACCACGCCTGTTCTCCACTTTATACTGAGGCAAAGTCTCTAGCCTCACACTTGATCCTAGGATGGCTAATTCTGCTGGTCCAACTAGCCTGCTTACTCCAAGAACCCATCTCTGTCTCCTAAGCTCTAGAACCACAGGCAAGCTGCCATGCCATGACTTCTGGAGATACTTGTATATATAGCACATGCTTTTCCCACTGAGCCATCTTTCTAGCACCTCATTTAATATATTTTTGAGACGGGCTGTCTGTAGCCCAGACTGCCCTTGAGCCTCTGCCTCCCAGGCATGAAACAGCACACTCACGGACACCTTTCTGGGCTGCTTTCCTCTCTCCTTACCAGCACCACACTGCTTATAAATAAACATGGGCAGTGTGTAAGGTTTTTCTTTCTTTGTAGATGAGGGTCTCACTATGTTCTTTTCTCTTCTCTTCTCTTCTCTTTTCTTTTCTTTTCTTTTCTTTTCTAAGACTGTTTCTCTGAGTAACCTTTGGCTGTCCAGGTACTCACTCTGTTGGAGACCAGGTTACCCTCAAACTCAAACCCACCTGCCTCTGCTTCCCAAGTTCTGGGATTAAAGGCGTGTGCCAGCCCCACTTGGCTAAAACTCTTCTAAAAAAAAAAAAAAAAAAAAAAAGATTTATTTTTTTATTTACTATATGTAAGTACACTGTAGCTGTCTTCAGACACTCCAGAAAAGGGAATCAGATCTTATTATGGATGGTTGTGAGCCACCATGTGGTTGCTGGGATTTGAACTCAGGACCTTCAGAAGAGCAGCCGGTGTTCTTAACTGCTGAGCCATCTCTCCAGCCCTTGGCTAAAACTCTTAGTTTCAACATTTCACTTGAAATGTTGTTCAAAAGTTGCTTCACAAACCAGGTATACTTCTATAATCTCAAAGCTCAAGAGGTTAAATCAGAACAATCTTGAATTTAAGGATAGCCTGGGCGATACCGTAAGACCTATCTAAAGCAAAGCAAGAGCTGGAAGCAGCTCAAGAGCTGGATGGGGTTTGTCCAGCATGAATACGACCCCAAGGTCTACCCCAGGGCAGGAAAAAAGAAGTTGTAGTCGTCAACTTGACACCAAGAGGAACCCTCAAAGGACAGGCTTTAGAGAGATTATATTAGCTTTCATAACTTCAGCTTCCATTGCAGAAGCTGAAGCTGTGACTTTGATGCAATTTGAAGATTTCCTCCATCTATCTATTCCAGTTACATCTTGTCTTATCATTCAGTGCTGTCTATAGGGTATGGTCAAACACTCACCCTATAATTCAGGATTCTATCTAGTCTCAACCTATAATTCCAGGTAGCATCATCTCTACTCCAAGCAAGCTAGTCCACTGAGAACCATGCGTCTCCTTGGGGTTCCAGGAGTGTGCCACTAAACCCTGCTGCCTGTTGGTTTAATGTGATAATCTCCAGATCTATCCATTTTCCTGCAAATGATATCATTTTGTCCTTTAGAGCTATATAGGTAATATATTTCCTTTATCCAGTCATCTGTAGGAAGACATCTAACTCAGCCTTTTCTCCTGAAAGGGCCTCACTAGGTTGTCCAAGCTAGCCTTGAACTCATTCATTAACCTAGGCTGTTCTTGAATTTGTGGCCTTCCTGCCTCAGCCCTCTTTTTGTTTGTTTGTTTGGTTTTTTTTTTTGTTTTTTGAGACAAGGTTTCTCTGTGTAGCCCTGGCTGTCCTGGAACTCACTTTGTAGACCAGGCTGGCCTCGAACTCAGAAATTCGCCTGCCTCTGCCTCCCGAGTGCTGGGATTAAAGGCGTGCGCCACCACGCCGGGCTTGCCTCAGCCCTCTTGAGTGATTGGTATGGCCTGCTGTCCAACCAGGCCAGGCTTTGCAGTTAATATTTATGGAGCATACCTTATGTGCTAGACACAATGCTAGCTGCTTCCCACATATTAATTTAGTTTTTTGTTGGTTTTGAAATAAAAATATTTTTCTTCTTTGTTTTTTACTTTATTTTTGAAACAAGGTTTGACCATGTAGTTCAGACTGGCCTGGAACTGCCTGTGTAGGCCAAGATATGCTTAAACTCCTGATCCTCCTGCTTCAATCTTCTGAATGTTGGAACTACAGAACTGTAGCACCACATCTGTTTTAATTCATTTCATTCACCCTTGCAATCCTTTTCTCCCCAAATCACACAGCCACAGAAACAGTTTGACCTTTAAAGGTGAAGAAAGAAGGCAAACGGTGGCTTAGCAACTTCTCTTTCTACCATTGAAACAAAGTTGTATGAAAACCAGATTCTAGCCAGGCAGTGGTGGTGCATGACTTTAATCCCAGCACTTGGGAGGCAGAGGCAGGTGGATTTCTGAGTTCGAGGCCAGCTTGGTCTACAAAGTGAGTTCCAGGATAGCCAGGGCTATACAGAGAAACCCTGTCCCTGTCTCGACCCACCCCGCCCCCAAAAAAGAATCAAAAGAAAGAAAGAAAGAAAGAAAGAAAGAAAGAAAGAAAGAAAGAAAGAAAGAAAGAAAGAAAGAAAGAAAGAAAGAGAAAACCAGATTCTATCCATGGGCAAGAGAGTCTCTCTGTGGGATGTCCTAAAATAAGCATGACTATCTCCCAGAAAATGACTCATCAAAGCCCAGTGTAGTGGCATATCCTGATAATTCCAGCACTAGAGGTGGAAGCAGGAGGATCCAAAGTTCAAGGTCATCCTCAGTTCAGTAGTGAGCCCAAGGTCATCCCGTTCCCCAGGAGACCTTGTCAAAAAGTAAAAAGACAAGCCGGGCGTGGTGGCGCATGCCTTTAATCCCAGCACTCGGGAGGCAGAGGCAGGCAGATTTCTGAGTTCGAGGCCAGTCTGGTCTACAAAGTGAGTTCCAGGACAGCCAGGGCTATACAGAGAAACCCTGTCTCGAAAAACCAAAAAAAAAAAAAAAAAAGTAAAAAGACAACTGATTTGTCTTAAAAGATCGGGAGAGGCCGGGTTTAATCCCAGCACTTGGGAGGCAGAGGCAGGCAGTTTTCTGAGTTTGAGGCCAACCTGGTCTACAGAGTGAGTTCCAGGACAGCCAGGGCTACACAGAGAAACACTGTCTCGAAAAAACAAAAAACAAAAAAAAAAGATTGGGAGAAAAGGCGAGTCAGACTAGAGGCAATGAAGCAACCTTTTCTTTGCTACCATGTCTGCAGTGGCAGCCAGCAATTAGCAGGTTCCACACAATTTGATGAATCACAGGAATCACCACAACAAGGACAAGGGCCATGTGTCTGTCCAGGGAGCCCTGGATCCTCTCATTTGGTGCCAAAGTAGTGTCTGTATAGTATCCGTGCCTTTCTTACATGGGGACTTGGACCTTACCAAACTCCTCTACTTTTATAATCTGACGTGATGCTAATAGCTTATGCAGTAACTAAACTGTACAGAGCCTTCACTTTCCCTTTCACAGGTTGTAGAATATACCCCTCAGCACCAGAAAGTGAGCAATAGAGACTGAAATCCAGCCCATATTCTTGTAAGCAAGGACATGAATCTTATTGAAGAGCTGCATCCTGAAGGGACAATCCAAAACAGGATGCATGAATATATGAGAGTTCCCAACAATGGGAAAGTCAGGGCTAAGCTCAGAAGGGTATAAAACAGTTCCTACACAGGACATTTGGACTTTCCCTATGGTGTTGAGGGACCCTGGATCTGATCTCCATCATGTACAAGGGGATAAATAAAGAAGAGATGGTAATTTAGTTCTCTTAATTGACGTGTGAGTTTTGTTTGTTTCTGAGACAGGGTCTCAATATATAGGCCAGGCTAGCCTTGAATTAACTCATAGGTGTACCTACCTTAGCCTCCTGAATGCTGGGCTTAAAGGTGTATGCCACCTATCACTTTTGTTTTGTTACTCACACTGTAATTTATGTAGTAGTTTCATTTATGGAAGGCCATCTTTGTCTAGTATTGAACATTGGCTTCCTTAGGGTTTTGCTTTAACTATATGAACCAAAATCCAGAGGTATTTTTATTTGCTTGTTTAAGACAGTATTATCCTAATGACCCAAACAGGCCTCAAATTCACAAGCCTCCTATCTTAGCCTCCTGAGGGCTGGAATTCCAGGCAAGTGCCACCATACCTGACTCTCTGATACATTCTCTGGGGAAATCTGAGAAAGAAATATGTGTGGCGACTATCTCTACCACCATTTTAGGGGGAAATAGACTACCTGCCAAAATGCTAAACAGAAAATGACATTATCACCGTAGTAGGGGGTCAACTTAATATTGTAAGAGCTGACATGTGGAAAGGGCATGAGATTATCAAATTAATTCTCATCAGACATAGTAGCACATGGCTGCAATACCAGCATCCAGAAGGCTGACACAAAAGGGTCAGTAATTCAGGGATGGCCTTGGCTCCCTGGTGAGTTTGAGATAAGTCTGAGATAAATGAGACCCTGTCTCAAAAATAAACAAAGAAAATATATCTCCATCTGATTATATAAGTATAGTTATTCCCACTACCACTTGCCTGGCCCTAAGTAAGAACAGTAACAAGTAAGCAGGCAGCACTCTGTTACTACCCAGCCCACTGTCCTCTTGCAGAGAACGCAATACCCTAGTCTTCCTAAAAATCTCTATAGGAGCAGTGGTGGACCCCGTATTTCCAAGCACTAAAAGACCAATACAAGAGGATTCTCTGAGCCCAAGAATTTGAGGCCAGCCCAGGTTGGCCTTGAGCTCACTCTGTAGGCCAGGTGGGCCTTGAACTTGGTGCTCCTCTTGCCTCAGCTCCCCAAATGACTTTGATGACCAGACTATACAACCGGGCCAGTTACAGATTGTAACTCTGGGAAGCAAAAGTGCCCGAACTTATACATTGACAATATGCCTAACAGGCCCATGGTCCCAGTTTCGTAGTTTCTTTCCTCTAAGAATAAAATGGAGACAATTTTAACAGCTGCTATATCTAAATATCCAAAATTATGTTAGTATGTATAAAAGCATTTTTAACAAACTAAAAGTAAAAGTCAATGTCTACAGTCTAAAGTTAATACTGGAAGGCAATTGAGCTTCTGAGCTTGCTATACTGAAGAAAGATTCTTTGCCCTTTCTCTCCTTCCTACTTAACACTAATATCACCAGTCACGTGAGTCAATTCACTAGTAGAAAAATAGAATCCTATTAGCCAGATACTTTTCTTTCTTTTTTTTTCTCTTCTTTTCTTTCTTTCTTTCTTTCTTTCTTTCTTTCTTTCTTTCTTTCTTTCTTTCTTTTTTTTAGATCTAGTAATATAGTCCTGGTCCTGGTTAGCCTTACAATCCCAGAGATTCACCTGCCTCTCTGCCTCCCAGCTCTTGAATTAAAGGCGTGCACCAGCACATCTGGCTCAGATACTTCTTATACCACTCCTTCCTACAGACTGTATTCCTACTTCTGAAGGAGAAAACAAAGTATGAGGAATGACTTCAACCACCACAGAATGCAGATATTCTTAATAGTTTCTATTTCTTTTTTGTTTATTAGCTTTAAACTTTTGCGTATAGAGAATTTCTTCACCATCTGTTAATGATGTTTATAATAGCTAACATCATGCACTATATAAGAATGTCTTATGCCTTAGGGCAGTAGTTTTCAACCTGTGGGTCTCAACCTCTTTGGCAAACCTTTATCTTTCAAAAATATTTACATTATGATTCATAACAGTAACAAAATGACAGTTATAAAGTAGCATTGAAAATAATTGGGGCTGGAGAGATGGCTCAGTGGATAAGAGCACTGACTGCTCTTCCAGAGATCCTCAGTTCAATTTCCAGCAACCACATGGTGGCTCACAACCATCTGTAATGGGATCGGATGCCCTCTTCTGGTGTGTCTGGAGATAGCTACAGTGTACTCACATAAAATAAATAAATTCTTAAAAACAAAAAGAAAGGAAAAGGAAAAGGAAAAGGAAAAGGAAAAGGAAAAGGAAAAGGAAAAGGAAAAGGCAAGGCAAGACAAGACTTTTATGGTTGGGGGTCACCACAACATGAGGAACTATCCAAGTGGACTATAGCACTGGGAAGGTTGAGGACCACTGTCTTAGGGAGTTTATCTTCACAACACCCCAAATAATAAAAGTTGTCATTCTTTTGCTTGAGCTTTCAATTTTGTTTTATATTTATTGTGTGGCGGGGGGAGATAGAGGAAGGGAGAGAAGGAGAGAAGGAGGGAGAGAGACAGAGCCAGCAAGCTAGTTCTCTCCCTCCAGCACAGGAGTCCTGGGCATTAGTCTCAGATCATTAAGTTTAGCAGCCAGTGATTTTAACTGTTGAACCATCCCTGTCTGTTTTGTTTTAAGGAAATTCAGGTTTAGGAATGATAGATAAAGGCTGAAGAGATAGCTCAACAGTTAAGGTCACTTGCTGCTCTTCCAGAGGACCTGAGTTCTGTTCATAGCAACCATATAAAAAGTGGGGCATGATGGGACACGCTGGGGAAGGAGAGATGGGAGTATTCCTGGGGCCCATTGGCCTAGCCTAATTGGTGAATCCCATGTCCTGGTGAGGGATCCTATCTTACAACCTCAGGGAACCCCAGCTCTGGAGGACCCTATACCTCAGGCCTGCTCTGGCACCCACCAAAACATATAAATATGCCAACACACACACACACACACACACACGTGCGAATTATTAAATAAATAAATAAAATCAAAAGGGGCTGAGGACATAGCTCAGTTGTATAGCACTTTCCTAGCATTTTTGGTTTGGTTTGGTTTGGTTTGGTTTGGTTTGGTTTGGTTTGGTTTTTTTGAAGTGGGGGTCTCATGTAGCCCAAGTTAGCCTCAAACTCACTATATAATTGAGACAGTCCTTGAATTCTGGACCTCCTCCTAAGATCCCAGTACTTGGCAACAGCAAGCGCCCTCCCCTCTGAACCATCTTGCCAGCCTACCCCCATCAGTTTTTGAACATTTCTCTGTCCTGTGCACCCATGGTCTCAAACTCACTATACGGTTCAGCAGCAGCATCCCTAGATTCAGGGATTACATATGTATGTCAAACACAATCAACTGAACAACTTCCCTTTATGACTGGATATTCGTGACTTAGGTCCTTTTCCTGCTGCAGTTAGGACTGAACATTTCTTCCAAAAGCCCTTGCTGTCTTTATTGGAAACAGTACCAAACATATCTCTACTGTTCTGAGGTACCCTGTCTAAGCACTCTGAACACAGAGACAGAGAATAACCGGCGGCCTATTAAGCTCTTACAACATTCTACAGCTTCTCTAGCCCCAGTCACCAAACTGCTCAAAAACAAACAACCCCAAAGGCTTGTGAACCACATGCTCAGGGTTAGTCACAGTTATTGACTGGACAATTTTCTGTGTTAGTTATAACCTAACAGAAAGCCCTTCAGGGAGGAGAGGTTTATTTGGGCTCGTGTTTTCATCAGTTTAGTCAATCATAGCAGGGACGGCATTACAGAGCTCACAGCAAGCATGTGGCAGGAATGCCTTCCGTAGTATTGAACAGGAAGTAGAGAGCACAGTCAGAACTTGGGTAGGAATCGCCTCCATTACACCATTTGCCCCGAGACCTACTTCTACCAGACAGGATCCACCTCTTTACAGGAAAACAACACCATGAGTCCATTTTAAAGAGACTTTCATGGAGACCAAGGTGTATTCTATAATGTGGAGTGGAATATTCTATGGATATCTATAAGGACTTTTGAGTCAATTATGTTATTTTATGATGGTATTTCTGGTTTGTTGTTGTTGTTGCTTTGTTTGATCTGGAAAACATGTCCATTGGGAAAAGTAGAGTATTAAAATCACCCTCAACTTCAGTGTTGGGGTTAATCTGTGGTTTAGTCTCTAGCAATGTTGGTTTTATGGAGTTGAATACTCCCAAGTATGTTTGTATGTAATGTATGTATGTCTGGAGCTGTGATCTCCTCCTAGTGGATTTTTAACAATGAGAAGAAACAAAAACTGTATTCCATGAGACACTGTGGTACAAGCAGCAGAGCAGAGGAATCAGATGCCCTGTGTCACTTACTGACAGAATAAGCATTCACTGCTGTGCTGTTGAACTGGTATACTAAATGACATTCTTATTCACACGGAAGATCAAATGACAAGGTTACTTTGTTGTGCTTAACCTTAAATTTAGGATTTTAGAAGCTTGATCTGCTCAATTACAGCTCTGAGGACAAAACTATGAGGAGAATATATAATAAGTTTCTTAAACATTCTATGTAAGTCAGGAATTGTTATCATTACTATTATTAGAAATATTTAGTCAATTAAGTATCAACTATTAAAATCCTTTTTAAACGAGAGAGAGACAGAGAGTGAGGATGATAATGATGATATGAGAGATGGCTCAGCAGTGAAGAGCACTGGCTGCTCTGGCAGAGCGTTTGACTCCCAGTACCACACAACCATCCATCCATACATAATTCAAGTTCCAGGGGATCCCATACCCTCATCTGACCTTTATGAGCACTATGCACCTATGTGGTGCACATACCTACATACATCTAAACAAAATAAAATAAATCTTAAAAAAAAAAAGAAAAGAATAAAGCACCACAAAGACCACATGTGGTGATCCATATCTGAATACTTGATATTCTACTTCCTAAGTGCAGGGATTATAGGCATGGATCACCAAATCTAGACTGTCTCGGGTATTCCTCATAACCAAAAAAAAAAAAAAAAAAAAAAATTATCTGACTAAAACCTCTCCTATCCAGCATAAGAGCTGTTAATTTTGATTAAGCCCAGTTTTTTCTTCCATTCTCACTCGTGGTGGTGGTGGTGCTGTCATCTGTGAGAAAGCAGAGTCTGGTCCCAAGTTCTGGGCATTTATGCTTATGCTTTCTTGAAGTGGAAACTTGTTTTTTCCCTCGTTCCAGTCAACCTTGCTCGCTCTGGTCTGCCCTGCTCGCTCCGGTCAGCTCTGCTCGCTCACATCAGCTCCACTCGCTCCAGTCGGTCCCACTTGCTCTCTCTGGTCCAAGGATTCAATTATTATTATTATTATTCATAAGTACGCTGTAGCTGACTTCAGATGCACCAGAGGAGGGCGTCAGATCTCATTAAGGGTGGTTGTAAGCCACATGTGGTTGCTGGGATTTGAACTCATCACCTTCGGAAGAGCAGTCGGGTGCTCTTACCCACTGAGCCATCTCACAAGCCCTTGAAGTGGAAACTTAACGGTTCTTTGGAAAGTTGGTTGGATGCTGTTTTGCTGAGGCAAACACGTGAAGGAACATTTCATTAAACGGGACACAGGTATAAAAGGCTAAGGCAGATTTGTGAAGGAACTTTACTGAAGCAGACACTGGATAGAGGATATTGTGCTAAAGCAAGCATGTGAAAGGTCACATGAAGGCCGGGTGATGGTGGTGCACGCGTTTAATCCCAGCACTTGGGAGGCAGAGGCAGGTGGATTTCTGAGTTCAAGGCCAGTCTGGTCTACAAAGTGAGTGCCAGGACAGCCAAGGCTATACAGAGAAACCCTGTCTCAAAAAAAAAAAGTCACATGTAGAATTTTGTTTGCTAACAACACACATGTATTTGTCCACGTTATATTGCATAGTTGAGCTGCATTTGTCAGGACTCCATAGAGAGAAACACATCAAAAACCTTCTAGTGGTGTGCTGCAGTTAGTTTCTTGCCACTTCAGCGGTCTCAGGCTGATTGGATGCATGTGCTAAGGCAAGGCACATGGAGAAAACGTGATGTTTGCAGGGTATAAATAGGACTTCATGAACCGGCTGAGCTTGGCTTTGCTGGTACATCTAACTGTGCAATGTTTGTGGGTCTCATGTCTTCACTGATCTTCACTGCCCTGAGAGAGAGGCACTTCTCCTGGTGTCCCTCCTGGTCCCCCCTGCTGACTTGAGCCAGGCTAAGACCTGGCTGTCTCTCTGCTAGATCCTGTCACTGCTGTTACTAACCCAACTCTACTGAACTTGACTGCTGGTGTATCTCGAATGGATTGAGCTGCCACTGCCTGCTAACCTATGAACTGAACTGCCAATTTCCAGACAACGCAGATGGGGTCACTCCAAAGAACCTTTCTAAAGAGCTCCACTTCCCCTCCCAACCCCCACACCCCTGTCTCCTTTCTTTTCTACTACCTCTGGTGGGTGGTGGGCTACAAGGGAGGTTTAAGAACCATAATTAAAAATAAAGTTTGAAAAAATTAAAGTTATACTTTCTTCTACAAATTTTATACTTTTGGCTCTAACATTTGGGGTTTTTTTTATCAATTTTTAGTTAATTTTTGTTGTAATGTGAGGTAAGAGTCCAACACCATTCATTTGCATGGACTGCCTAGCTGAAATGGAAATATATCCATTCTGCCTATTAGATTATTCTGGTGCCCTTGTTGAAAATAACCTGACCATCGGAATGTCAGGACTTAATTCCAGACTTCCTGGTCCACTAATCAAAACACCTTACAACACTATTATACTATCTTCATTATTGTGGTATTTTAGTAAGCTTTAAAATCAGGAAATCGACACCAATAAGAAGGCCCAGCAGGTAAAGGCAGTCCCCGCCAACTTTAATAACCTGAGTTCCGGATTTGCAGGACCCACATCATCCAAGGAGAAAACCAACTTGTAAAAGTTACTCTCTGGGCTCCATACACCTGTCATGGCACACACACACACACACACAAACAAACACTGACAAACTCATACACAATCTTTGATGAACTCTTTCCAATTACTGGATGTTTAATGTCTTAGCATATGTCTTAGTCAGGGTTTCTATTCCTGCACAAACATCATGACCAAGAAGCAGTTGGGGAGGAAAGGGTTTATTCGGCTTACACTTCCACACTGCTGTTCATCACCAAGGAAGTCAGGACTGGAACTCAAGCAGGTCAGGAAGCAGGAGCTGATGCAGAAGCCATGGAGGGGTGTTCTTTACTAGCTCGCTTCCCCTGACTTGCTCAGCCTGCTCTCTTATAGAACCCAAGACTACCAGCCCAGAGATGGTCCCACCCACAAAGGGTCCTTGATCACTAATTGAGAAAATGCCTCACAGCTGGATCTCATGGAGGCATTTCCCCAACTGAAGCTTCTTTCTCTGTGATAACTCCAGCTGTGTCAAGTTGACACAAAACTAGCCAGTACAGTATTCAAATGTTATTCACTGCTTTTGTTAAGCTGATGCCTTTGTGCTATATTTTCATTTACCATCTTCTTTGTACATTTGGCATGTGAGTGTGTGAGTATGGATATATGCATGCCAAGGTGCACATATCAAGTCAGAGTTACTTCTCTCCTTGTACCCTGGGATCTTGGGATTGGAAAGGAGTCCCTCCAGTGCTTCTACCCACTGAGCCATCTTGCCAGCCCAATGTCACTGTTCCTATGTAGCCCAACTAACCTTGAACTTACTATATAGCTAAGGCTAACTTTGAACTTCTAATCCTCCTGCCTCAACTCCCCAGTATTGTGATTAGTAGCATCCACCACCCACCCATGTTTATGTGGTGATAGGGATTAAAGCTAGGGTACTGTGCATGTTTAGAAAGTATTTTACACACTGAGCTGTATTCCCTTAGTGTGTTCCTTTTGATGTTTTTATAAATGCAACTTTTTTCTTACTTTAATTCCTGTATTGATCACTGCTAATATTGAGATATACAATAGATCTTCCATTTTGATCTTATAACCTGCAATCTTGTTAAATTTGCATTTTGGTTCTAATATGTGTTTTGTGCAATTCCTTGAGTTTTTTTTATTAAAGTTTCATAGTGTTCTGTTCTGAGAGAGGGTCTTACTATATATACTTGGCCAGCCTTGAACTCACAGAATACTCACCTATGCTTCCTGAGCCCCACCATGCCAGGCCTCATTAAAGATGTTGTGGGGTTTTTTTGGGTTTTTTTTTTTGGGTTTTTTTTTTTGGTTTTTCGAGACAGGGTTTCTCTGTATAGCCCCGGCTGTCCTGGAACTCACTCTGTAGACCAGGCTGGCCTCGAACTCAGAAATCCACCTGCCTCTGCCTCCCGAGTGCTGGGATTAAAGGCGCGCGCCACCACGCCCGGCTTTTTTTTTTTTTTTTTTTAAGATAGATTTATTTATTTATTTACAGCGTACATATGAGTACACTGTAGCTGTCTTCAGACACACCAGAAGAGGGCATCAGATCTCATTACAGATGGTTGTGAGCCACCATGTGGTTGCTGGGAATTGAACTGAGGATCTCTGGAAGAGCAGTCAGTGCTCTTAACTGCTGAGCCATGTCTCCAGGCCTAAAGATGTTTTAATAGACTTTAAACACAAAGGCAAAGGGAGAGGTTCTCAGGAGGAAAGGTACACCTGACAGCACAGGCATGTGTTCCCCTCACAGGGAACAGCAGAAAGACAGCAGAGTCAGCTCCTCTGAGTTTTCTAAACATAAGATCATTTCATCAGCAAATAAAATAGTTTTTCTTCTTCCTTTCCAAAGTGGATGCCATATTAGTCTGCCTGTCTGTCACTCTAATACTGACCAGAGACAACTTAGAGAGAGAAGGGTTGACTTGGCTTCCATGTCCCAATCACAGTCATCATGAAGTCAGGGCAAGAACTTTAAACAAGAGGAGAGTCGGGCACCATGGAGGGGAGATGCTTACTGGCTTGCTTTGCTCTTAAACCTCACAAGCCAGGCCCCCATCATCTGCACCTCTCTCCACATCCCTATCTTCTGAGCTTTCATAACAGCTCATTAAGTCCTGAGAATTTAATGGCCTTTTCTAGCCCAGAGCTTCAAATGCTCCCACCCTCTTCCCATAAAACAACAGTCTCAGCTACAGCCCGGTCTAGAACCAATTTCTGCTCTAGTTTGCATCTGCCACTGTGATTAAACAGCATGACCAAAAGCAACGTGGGGAGGTGCCGTAGGTAGGGTCTCCATTGCTGTGAAGGGGCACCATGAACAATGCAACTCTTATAACAACAACATTTCACTGGGGCTGGCTTACTGGTTGAGGTTCAGTCCATTATCATCATGGCAGGAAGCATGGCAGTATCCAGGCAGGCATGGTGCTGGAGAAGGAGCTGAGAGTTCTGCATCTTGTTCCAAAGGGAACCAGGAAAAGACTGAGTCTGTCATGCAGCTAGGAGATGGGTCTCCATGCCCACCCCCACAGTGACATACATCCTCCAACAAGGCCACACCTCCTCCAAGAAGGCCACACCTATTAATAGTGCCATTTCCTAGGCCAAGCATAGTCAAACCATCACAGAAGGAAAGTATTTATTTCTCTTTACTTGTTATTATCCATCATCAAAGGATGTTGTGAAGGCTTGCATATTCTTGGTACAGGGAGTGGCACAATTAGAAGGTGTGGTCCTGTTGGAGTAGATGTGTCTCTGTAGGTGTGGGTTATAAGACTCATCCTAGCTGCCTGGAAGTCAGTATTCTGCTAGCAGCCTTCAGATAAATGTAGAGCTCTCAGCTTTGCCTGCACCTTGATGATACTGGACCTAATCTCTAAACCTGTAAGCCAGCCCCAATTAAATGTTGTTTTTATAAGATTTGCCTTGGTCATGCTGTCTGTTCACTAAGACAGAAGTCAAGGCATGAATTCAAATAAAAACCCAGGAGTCAGGAACTGAAGCAGAGACAAGGGAAGAATGCTGCTTACTGGCTTGCTCTCCATGGCACAATCAGCTTGCTTTCTTATATAACCCAGGCCTACCTGTTCGTGGGTAGCACTTCCCACAGTGGGATGTGGGCCCTCCCAAGTCAACTGAGAAAATGTTCACAGAGAAGGCCCACAGACTTTGTTTGTGTTAACTTGACAAAAACTAACCAGCACAGATGCCTTTTGTTTCTTTTCTTACTTAATTGACCTGACTAGAGCCTCTAGGACATTGTTGAAAACAAGTTTCAAGAGCATACATCCTTGTTTTATCTCTGAGGGAAAATTCAAATTTTCACCATGTGGCATGGGGGTTGGCTATGTGTTTTCCATAGATGTACCTGGCAGGTAAAGAAGAACCTTTCAAGCCATTAGAGGTGGCATATACCTTTAATCTCTGCACTCAGGAGGCAGACATCTCTGAGTTGGAGGCCAGCCTGGTCTACAGAATGAGTTCCAAGACAGCCAGGGAACAGGGATACACAGTGAAACCCTGTCTCAAAAAAAAGCAAAAACCAACCACACACACACATACATAACGGGGGGGGGGGGGGGGGGGGGGGGGGGGGGGGGGGGGGATGAAGGAGGAAGAGGAGGAAGAGGAGGAGGAGGAGGAGAAGAAAAAACAACAACCTTCAAGGCTGGAGAGATGGCTCAGAGTACCAGGAATATTTACCTTTCCCATGGGGGACCCAAGTTGGGTTCCCAGTACCTACTTGGTGACTTAGAACCACATTTAACTCCAGAACTTGACACCCTCTCTGGCCTCCTCAGGCACTGCACACATAGTGCACAGACATACATGCAGGGGAAACTCCTATACCTGTAAAATGAATGGAAGAAAGAATGGAAGGAAAAAGAAGAGACAGACAGACAGAAAGATAAGCCCTCCTCCTAACTGTGAGGTCCTGTTTTCTCCCTTTCAATAGCTAACTGGGACTGAAAATAATAAATTAGTAAATTTGACTTTGGTTTCCAGAGCATACATTTAAAAACTTATTTATGTATAGCAAGGTGCAAATGTGGAAATCAGCAGACAACTTGTAGGAGTCAGTGCTTTCTTTCTCGATGGGGGGCCCACCTGCTCAGAGGAGAAGGGGGCCTGAAGGGAAGGATTGTGGAAGGAGGGCAGTCAGCAGGATGTAAAGTGAATAAGTTACAAAAAAATCTGAATACTGCCTGATTTTTCTAATTTTCAGCAAATTATCTCTAAACTGTTTGAATTCTGGGTAGCTGCAGTCTGTTTTACTAAACTCTACCTTCTCCCTTTAACAGTCTATTTTTGCCGGGCGTGGTGGTGCGCACCTTTAATCCCAGCACTCGGGAGGCAGAGGCAGGCAGATTTCTGAGTTCGAGGCCAGCCTGGTCTACAAAGTGAGTGCCAGGACAGCCAGAGCTACACAGAGAAACCCTGTATTAAAAAAAACAAAACAAACAAACAAGCAAAAAAACAGTCTATTTTTACTTCTGCGTGGCACCTCCTGTTTCAGGTTCACCGGCATCATTAGGCCTCTCAACAGAGGCTCTATCTAGCTGCCTTTGAATGGGGCACTCTGAATGTTGGTAAGAGTCTAAGATTAACAGAGGGCTGTGGAAATAGCAAACCTTGAAAGTCAAGTTCCAGGAGCAACTAGTCAATTTAGAGTCAAGAACTTCCCAGGAGGGAAAAACCCAAAACACAAGCAAATGTATACAGTAAAAGAAAGCCCACATGCTGAGAAGAGAGCCCAGTGGTTCAAGTACTAGTCTCAATGCCCAGGATCAAAACCCAGAACAAACCAAGAAAAACTCCTAGATCCTAAGGATTCTAACAGTTTCAGATAAAAGAAAGCAAATCAAAAGTCACTTTAATCCATATGCTATATAGGCTAATGATAAATGAACATCTTGGGCTGGAGAGATGGCTCAGCGGTTAAGAGCACTAACTGCTCTTCCAGAGGTCTTGAGTTCAAATCCCAGCAACCACATGGTGGCTCACAACCATCTGTAATGATATCTGGTACCCTCTTCTGGTGTGTCTGAAGATAGCTACTGTGTACTCACATATAATAAATAAAATCTTTATACAAAATACAAAAAAAAGAAAAATGAACATCTTTTCATTTGCTCACAACCATTAGAGAAATGTATGCTCAGCTCTTTTGTCCATTTTCAATTTGGGCTGTTTGGGTTTATTTTTTATTTGTTTTTTGAAACAGGGTGTTGTTATGCAGCCCAGGCTGCCTCCTGAGTGCTAGAATTACAATGCTTGGCCCACCACTTATGGCTAGCCTCAAACTCTGTATTCATTCAAGCAATCTACCTTCCTTTTATCTACCTTGTCACAGGGAAGGGTGGGGTAAGTGCACACACCACTGCACCTGGCTATCATGCTGTAGATGCAGGAGAAGGGTGCATCATACCTGCTCATATACAGACAATAGAAATATGAATATTAAAGTGTAAAGACTAACAAAACAAATATTTTTAACTGCTTAAACTTGTAAAGAAAACTATTTGGTTCTAATGTTTAATGCATACATGCTGTGGTAAATATATGACCATTAGTTTTGTCTGAGTGACGCTCATGTGTGAGGAATTTTTTTGTTTTGTTTTGTTTTGTTTTGTTTTCGAGACAGGGTTTCTCTGTATAGCCCTAGCTGTCCTGGAACTCACTTTGTAGACCAGGCTGGACTTGAACTCAGAAATCCGCCTGCCTCTGCCTCCCCAGTGCAGGGATTAAAGGCGTGCGCCACCACGCCTGGCTGTGTGAGGAATTTTTATCTGCAATTGCTTATGCCATTGTAATGTAAATGTTAATGCGATGGAAATGCAAATGATGTTTTCCTATTATTATGAAAATATCCTTGACTTCACATGTTCTCTGGAAAAGGTCTGGGGAAACTCTAGGTCTACAACACAACATTTTGGGTAGTTCTATGAACACATGGCTGTTTGAAAAAGAAAATTATTTTCCATATACATTTTCTCATAAAGTTGATCCTCAAGCCTATAATCCAACCACAAAAGGGACTGATACAAGAGGATGCTCAGAGTTCAAGGCCAGCCTGAGCTATACAGTGAGTTCCAGGCCAGCATAGACTACAAAGTAAAACTTGTGTAAAAAGTCAAATAGTTGGGCAATGTCTCACACCTTTAATTCCAGCACAGGTGAGGCAAAGGCAGGCAACTCTCTTGAGTTGGAAGCCAGCCTGGCCTACTGAGTGAGTTCTAGGACAGTCAGGGTTACACAGAGAAGCCCTATCTTGAGAGAAAACAAACAAACACAAACACACACACACACACACACACACACACACACCAAAACAAAATCAAAATAGCTAAATAAAATGGACATTACAGGGTTAAGCTACAGAAGGGAAAATATACTATACTGCCTTATAATTCTTTTCTTTCCACATTGGCTAGTTGGATGTCAACTTGCCACAAGCTAGAGACATCAGAAAGGAGGGACTCTTAATTGAAAAAGTGCCTCCATAAGATCCAACTGTAAGGAATTTTCTTAATTAGTGATTGAGGGGCTGGTGAGATGGCTCAGCGGGCAAGAGCACCCGACTGCTCTTCCGAAGGTGATAAGTTCAAATCCCAGCATCCACATGGTGGCTCACAACCATCTGTAACGAGATCTGGCGCCCTCTTCTGGAGTGTCTGAAGACAGCAACAGTGTACTTACATATAATAAATAAAATAAATCTTTAAAAAAGAAAAAAAAAATTAGTGATTGATGGGGAAGGGCCCAGCCTATTGTAAGTAGTGCCAGCCTGGGCTATGGTCCTGTGTCCTATAAAAAAGCAAGCAAGCTGGCAAGCCGTGAGGTGTAACCCAGTAAACAGCACCCCTCCGTGGCCTCTGCATCCGCTCCTGCTTCCAGGTTCCTGCCCTTACTGCTGTTGATGATCACCTGATACATGCAACTGTGAATCTTAAAGAACTAGTAGTGAGCAGACGAGGCATGATGGCACATGCTTAATCACCTCAACTCTGGGAACGCAGAGATTTGAGGCTAGCCTGAACTACAGAGCAAGACCTTATTAGAAAGAAGAGGATAGTTAGTATGTAATGGCACATACCTTTAAGCCCAGCACTCAGATGATAGAAGTAGGTGTGTCTTTGTAAATTTGAGGCCAGCCAGGTATAGAGAGAAACCATGCATCAAAAAACAAACAAATAATAGAGACAGCAGTCCAGGATAGCCAGTTTAGTTTCACTAAAGGACACACTGATCAAAATTTCCAGGACAAACTTCTAACTATAAACTAACCCAATTTCCTACACAATGCGTCCCTTTCTCATGTCAGGTCTACCCGACCCATGTGAGTTTCCATCTGTCCTAAGAGCAAAATTCCTAACACAAGCCTGTGGAACTCTTCATTATGGGTCACTTGAACTTTAGGGATCAAAGTTACTTTTAAATCTCTTTGTTTCAATGTCTTTTATTTATCAAAGCCCTTTCCTCATGGGGCACTTACACATATGCTTTGGCCTGGGTACTCTTTCCTCTCTTTTCTAGTTAATGACTGCTCTTCTTCTGTCCTTAGTATTCTAAACAACTCCTCAGAAAAGCTTGCCCCGGCCTCCCTGTCAAACCCTTAATTATCATTCCTTGTAAGTGCTCCAGTCCAAGTTACCATTTAGTTTGCTTCTCCCACTCATCAGTAGACCTCACAAAGGTGGAGTGGACTTGGTTTTATTTCTCACTGTATTCCCACTGCTGAGTGACTTCAAGGCCTTTTCATTATTTCAAACATCCTCAGACAAACATATTTTCCACTTAGGCAACAGAGGCCTACAACTTGAATCAGAGAGGTTAATTCCTGTCTTTAAATCTTTCCATCCAGGGCTGGTGAGATGGCTCAGCGGGTAAGAGCACCTGACTGCTCTTCCGAAGGTGATAAGTTCAAATCCCAGCATCCACATGGTGGCTCACAACCATCCGTAACGAGATGTGGCGCCCTCTTCTGGAGTGTCTGAAGTGTACTTACATATAATTAAATAAAATAAATCTTTAAAAAAAAAATCTTTCCATCCAAATCCAGACCCAAACTCTTCTCTGTCTCTTTAGTGGCATATCCCATATCAAGACATTCTCTTTAACATGGCAGCCCACGTGGGTCTTCTACAAACTTGTGAGTTCCTTTGTATTTCTAGGCTAAGCTGGTGACTTTCCACA
>LR750364.1:189631-224972 GCA_902729485.2 Mus minutoides | reverse complement strand
TTCAATAATTCCTTGACCTTGAGGATTATATGGCAGCCCAGTAAGGTGGGTCACTTCCATTTGACAACAAAACTGTCTAAATTTTTCTGATGTATAAGCCGGTCCATTATCAGTTTTTAAGAACTTCGGCTTGCCCCAAGCACTCCATGCTTCTAGGCAATGTTGGATAACATGAATGGTCTTTTCTCCAGTTAGGGGTGTAGCAGCAATTACCCCTGAACAGGTGTCAATAGATACATGTAGGAATTGTAATTTCCCAAATGATGAGACATGAGTAACATCCATTTGCCATACTTGTAAGGGCTGGATACCTCTTGGGTTGATACCCACATGAGGCACAGGCAAAAAATGACAGCAATTTTGACATTGTATGACAATGTCCCTAGCTTCTTTTCTAGTAATATTAAATCTATGGCGGAGTGTCTCCGCTGTAACATGAAATTTCTTATGAAAGTCTTTTGCATTATCCAATTTTGACGACAAGACCACATTTATCATCCTAGTAGCTTGATCTGCCAGATTATTGCTATGGGACATGGGTCCTGGAAGCCCTGAATGGGCCCTTATGTGTGTAATATACACAGGATTTATCCTATTAAGCAATACATTCTGAATTTTTATAAAAACTTCTGCCAATCTACTAGCCGGTTTTATTACTCCGGCCACTTCTAAAATTTTTACTGCATTGACTACATATAAGGAATCTGACAATGTTTAGGGCCTCCGAGAATTCTTCCAAGACCTTTAAAACTACCATGCATTCCACAATTTGTGGAGAATTCTCTGAATACTGTATGGTTGTGACTCTGTCATTTACTACATAAGCTCCTATACCTGTCTTAGAACCATCTGTATATACATTGGTGCCATGTGGCAGGGGGATTGAGAATAAAACATGTGGAAACACCACAGCCTGTGTTAAAGCAAATTGTAAAATAGGATGTTTTGGATAGTGGTTGTCTACCTTACCACTAAAGGAGGTAAGTAAAACTGTCCAATTGTCTGAAGTAGCCGATAAAACCTGAACTTGATGGGCAGTATAGGGCACGATCAACTTCTGTGGTTCTCTGCCAAAGTGAGTAATAGCAGCTTTTAAACCACGAAGAGCAAGCTGAGCAATAGCATCTAGATACCACTCAATAATTTTTGCAGGAGAGGCATTATGGTGAATCCACAAGAGGGGTCCCTCTTGCCATAGTACTGCTGTGGGTAAGTGTCTGGTCTTAAAGACACATAAGTCGAATGTCTGATTCTCATTTATTCTTTGTAACTGTGCACCTTGTAAGGCCTTTTCCACTATTTAAAGGGCTCTATTAGCTTCAGGTATTAAGGCTCTAGGCAAAGAGATATGTGTGTCCCCTTCTAGAATGTCAAATAAAGGTTTTAATTCTGCTGATGGAATTTTAAGAAAAGGTCTGAGCCAGTTTATATCCCCCAATAATTTTTGAAAATCGTTTAAGGTGTATAAATTATCCCGTCTTATTTCCAATTTTTGAGTTACTATCTTATCAGGGTAGATAACCGTTCCCAGAAAGGAGCCAACTTCTGAAATCTGAACCTTTTCTGAGGCGATATAAAGATTCCATTGTCCCAAAGTTTTTATTAACAATGGGTAGGAGGTCTCTAAAACCGTCAGATCTTTATGACACATAAGAATGTCATCCATGTAAATAATCAATAGCAAGGAAGGATATTGGTGTTTTATAGGTTCCAGAGCCATTTGTACAAAAAGTTGACATATGGTTGGACTATTAGCCATACCTTGAGGTAAAACTTTCCATTGATACCTTTTATCAGGTTCAAAATGATTAATAGTTGGGACTGTAAAAGCAAATCTTTGTCTATCTTGTGGACATAATGGGATAGAAAAGAAACAATCTTTAATATCTATTATAATTTTCCATTGCTTAGGCAAAGCCGATAGCAAGGGCAAACCTCACTGCACCGAACCAAAGAGCCGCATTTGCGCATTTATAGCTCTCAGGTCATGGAGCAGTCTCCATTTTCCTGATTTCTTTTTGATTACAAAAATTGGTGTCTTCCACCGCAAGGTGGAGGGCTCCAAATGTCCTAATTTTAACTGTTCCTTGATGACTCTATTGGCTGCCTCAAGTTTTTCAGAGGATAAAGGCCATTGAGGAACCCATACGCTTTCCTCCGTAAGCCATGGTATGGGCATAGAACCCTCAATGACAGCTAGGGAAAAACCCAATCCTTATCTGCCCCTATTTCCTTCCTGCGGCATTGGGTCCAATCTTCCTTGTTCTTTTCTCCCTAGTCCTTTGCCTTCTTGGTAACCCATCTTTTTCATCATGTCAATAGATAGCGAAGAGTATTCATTTGTAAGAGTAAGGTCCAATTTATGTAAAATATCTCTTCCCCAAAGGTTAACAGGCAAAGGCAACACATAGGGTGTAAACTGTCCTTCCTTGCCATCATCTGATTGCCAATGCAACATTTTTGAGCTAATGGTAGGGCTAGATTCATAACCCAATCCTTGAAGGGAGTGACTTGACTGAATAATAGGCCATGCCTTAGGCCACCAAGTGGAGGAGATAATACTTCTGTATTATACTTCGGCTTCTGTATCCAGGATCCCTGTAAAAATTTTTCCTTCTACAGTCAATTGCAAAGTAGGTCTGGTTTTTAGATCTACTACTAAATAGGCAGAATCTGTCCCAGAGGAACCAAATTGTCTATCACCTCTTTCCAGGTGTGTGGATGGAAAATAGTCATGCATACTTGGTAGAATAAGTAATTGAGCAATACGGTCTCCCAGGGAAACTGAAAAAATGCCTTGAGGGCTAGAGAAGAGGACCTGAAGTTCCCCTGTGCTGTCTTGATCTAAAACTCCCAGATGTATTACTAGGCCTTTTAGGGTAAGTGAGGAACAGCCAAGTATAAGCCCCACACTTCCTGTTGGCAGTGGTCCCCAGAAGTCTACAGGGACTGGTTGAATACCCATAGATGGCATTAATAAGAATTTGGAGGTGGCGCAGAGGTCCACTCCTGCAGAGCCTCTTGTTGCTCGACAGGTAGTGCTATTTTTGGGTGGTTCATTTGCGTCCCATATTTTTTGGGGCCCTGAGACCTGGGGCCCTGATATCTGTTTTTTGAAAAAGAGTCATTACTAACATTAACAGGAACATTATGTTGTATGATTTTACCCTGAATGTCCCTTACTGAGCGGCATTCATTGGCCCAGTGGTATCCCTTTTTGCATTTCGAGCACAACCCGGGTACTTTTCTTCCTCCTGCAGTGACACGGCAATCCCTTCTAAGGTGACCTGGTTTACCACAATTATAGCATAATTGCTGCTTCTGGCCAGGTCGTCCCTGACTTTGAAGAATGGCAGCCGCAAGCCCTGCGCTAGTCAGTGGTCCGCCAATTCCTCTGCATGCCTTAATCCAGTCTTTTAGGCCTTTATGTCTTCTAGGGGCTATAATTGTTCTACATTCTTGAGTCGCATTCTCGAAGACTAACTGTTCTACTAATGGCTTAACCCGCTCTGCGTCACCAAAGATTCTACCCGCTGCCTCCGTCATTCTGGCTACAAAGTCTGCAAAGGGTTCATGGGTGCCCTGAATGACCTTGGTCAAGTTTCCCCATACCTCCCCCTTTTTTGATAAATTCTTCCAAGCTTTAATAGCAGCAGCAGAAATTTGTGCGTATGCTCCCCAGTCAAATCCGGTTTGATCAGCAGCGTGCTGCCCTTGTCCTATGAGTAAGTCAAATGTCCACGTATTCTGTGGAGCCACCGCGCCAGCGTTTATTCTGGCCTGAGCTTGCAGGGCATCATGCCACAGAGCTTTCCATTCCATGTATTGTCCCATACTGGGAAGGGCGGACTTTACAGTGTTTTCCCAATCGTTTGGGGTCATGTGTGAGGCAGCAAGCCTCTCAAGCTGCATAATAGTAAAATTTGCATCAACTCCATATTTATTAACTGATTCTGCAAGCTCCTTTATGTCTTTGAATTCTACAGGAGCATGGACACGAGCATTATCTTCCCCTTGAAATACCGGGAACGCTCGGGACATTAACTGTTGCTCTTCCTTTGAAAGGAATGAGTTTGACGGAGGTCCCGCATAAGGCGGTGGAGCGCTTGGCCGAATCTTGGGAGCGGCTGCTGCAGCGGTGCTCGGGACCTTCCAGGTTTTAATTTCTCTTCTGTTTGCAGCTGCGCGTCTGTCACCAGGATGATATCTCTCACTCACATAGCGCGCTGCCTCTCCTTGTAAGTCCTCCTTATCGGAGGAGTCCAGTTCCTCTGAACTGGAACTGCCAAGTTCTAGAGCCTCTAAATCTTTTAAAGGATAAAGAGAACTAGGTTTCTTTGTTTTAATTTTCATCTTCTCAAACTCTCCCGGGGTGTACTTCCTCCTACCTCTCTCCTCTCGGGAAGGGCCTTTTTTGTTAGACATGTCCCTGTTACTCTTTTCCTTTTGGCGCCTTTCGGATTCCATTTCTGATAGCCTTTCCTGTAATTCTTCTAGGGCATCCTGACTAGCTTGCACTGATGATGACCGTTTCCCTTCCATTAGGCAGGAATGAACTAACTGCCACACAGCTCGTGTAGGGCTCTTGACTCTGCCATCCTTAGCCGCAGCCTCAATATCCCTCCCTAACTTTTCCCAAGATGGAACTGTGAGGGAGCCCGAGACTGCGAACCAAGGTGCCACCACATCAACATCTTTACAGAAATTTTTCAACACTCGAGTAGAGAAATTACACTCCCGCTCCTTCAGAAGCTTCCGAAGCTGCTCCACTACAGAGTGTGAATTACTCCTTTGTATACGAGAGACATACTGGTTAAAAAGGTGGAAACAATGTAGCAAGAGTATAAAGCCAAGAGTTGCTACAAAAACAAAGCCGAGCCCAAGCGCAGCTTCACCTGCCTGCGTAAAGTTCAACATATCAATCCCTAAGAATACAGGGTGCATACCTCTCGGAACTACCCCAATTTCTGTAGTTCTGAACTCTGCTCCGTCTCCGGAGGGTCTCCTCGCCTCGGCAATGTTGATGGTGAGGTTCCCGGTGTTTCTCGGCACCAGCTGTGAGTCGTGCTACCTTCCCGCCAGCAGGAACACACGCGAACACCAGATTCTGAGTCCTTCTACAGCATGCTCTTTAATGAAGCCTTGAAAGAGGAAGACCCAGAGCCCGGAAGGGGCTCGGCTTATATAGCCAAGGAGGAGGCGTGTCTTAACCGGATTGGCTGCTGGGCCATCACTCATGTTAAGCCCCGGGCTGGGCGGTGATCAAGCATGGTTATGCAACAGGCACATGCACTTTCGGGTTGTTTACCCACTCTATACGAGGGTGGTAACAGGATGTCGGTGCCATCTTAGAATGGGGGCTGAGCCGACTCGGGCGGGGCCCTCTAAAGGTGCTCTTACCCACTGAGCCATCTCACCATCCCAAAAATGGATTTTTTAATCTTTTTTTTTTGGGGGGGGGGCGTTTCGAGACAGGGTTTCTCCTGTATAGCCCTGTCTGTCCTGGAACTCACTTTGTAGACCAGGCTGGCCTCAAACTCAGAAATCCACCTGCCTCTGCCTCCCAAGTGCTGGGATTAAAGGCGTGCGCCACCACGCCCGAGGGATTCTTTAATCTTGATCACCAACTAAGAAGATCCTTGAAGGAATCCTTCAGACTGAAGAGAAAAATAAATCCATCCATAAGGCCACAGGAAAAAAATAAACCATACTAGGATAATAGCTAAGCAAGAGAGAAAGAGGGAGAAAGGCAAACAATGCAAACTAAAATAGTTTTTTAAAACTGAGAGGAATGAATACACACCATTCAATAATAACTGTGAATGTTAATGATATCAATTCCCTCAGTGAAAAGACACAGAGGGATAGATTAGATTAAAAAAAAAAAAAAAAAGCAGGCACCATCTGTTTGCTGCCTCTGAGAAAGTGCACCTTATCACAAAAGGCAGACATTACTGTAGGGTAAAAGACTGGGAAAATGTACTCTAAGCAAATGGACCTAGGAAGCAAGCAAGCAGATGTTGCTGTCAAAATAGGCTTCAATCCAAAACCACCACCGAGAGGAGATAAAGGCTACTTGATACAGATGATGTGAGCAGTCCATCAAGAGGATGTTACAATTCTAAATAGGTATGCTCCAAACACAGGGGCACTCAGCTTCACGAGGCAAATACGACTAGTTGTAAATCACCTATTAACATCAGCACGGTATAGCCAAACCTACTACTTAGATGGTTAAACTTAAAATACATTTTCCCCTATACTGATTGGAGCATGGTCAAACTCTCAATGACCAGCCCTTTATATATATAATCTTATATATAATCTGGAGTCCTCCCACTGTCCCCCGTCAACTGTAAGGAGCTACACTCCAGCATGTTTATCACAACTTTTAAGAACTCTCTTCTATAGCTTCCTGTCTGGACTGTTTCTTTTGGTGGGGTAGAAAGAGGTTGTCACAGAAGCCTTCGATGTTTCTCATTCTCAGTTATGAGTCTGCAGTCATTGATACCAAAAAAATACAGAACATTCCATAAATTTCGTGACATCCTTGTGTAGGGGTCATGCTAATCTTTGTATCATTCCAATTTTAGCATATGTTCTGCCTACGCAAATATATATAAAAAATATATAACAAAAAAAATAATTTTATGTTATATCTAATAAATTTTATTATATTTAATATTATATATAAATATTAAAAACAGTAATTTGAATGAAAACTAATGGACAATGCCGTTCTCTGAAGACATGGGTTATACAATGAAATTCTCAAGCCGCTGCGGTGGTGGTGGGGTGGGGGCATGGAACAGGCCTGGGATTAAAGGCATGCGCCACCACGCCCGGCAATACAGACTCGTAAGTGGTCAACGTGCTGATAAAGTGATTGTGCTTGCTTAGTCCTAAATAGTATATCTATATACAACCTTACCATAGGGCTCAGAGAATGTTCTGGAAGAGAAGACAAAAGAACTAGAGAGCCAGAGGATCGGTAAGAGTGCTGTGAAATACTGTCTTTTAGATATAAATAATATGGCTATCACACTCAGGAACTCAAAGCAGCTATGGTGATCTGCACAGCATCAAGAATGAGTTCCTCAGCCGGGCGTGGTGGCGCACGCCTTTAATCCCAGCACTCGGGAGGCAGAGGCTGGTGGATTTCTGAGTTCGAGGCCAGCCTGGTCTACAGAGTGAGTTCCAGGACAGCCAAGGCTATACAGAGAAACCCTGTCTCAACCCCCCCCACACACACACACACAAAAAAAGAATGAGTTCCTCATGGGGTCATACCGTACCTAGCTGAGGAAATACTGGCAGTTGACAGCTTTTGGGAAACAGAGATTTTCTGTGTGGATGTATGCTGCAGGATATTTGATCACACTGTGAGCCCCAAGATTGTGTTATATACTGGAAAAACCCGAGAAGTCTGTCTTAGAGCTTTTATTTATGGTGTGGCTCAGCCTTAGCACACACCTTTAATCCAAAAACTTCCTGCTTGAATGTTTATTGTAAACATGGTTAAATAAAGTCAACCATAGGTCAAGAGATGGAGCAGGCAACAAATTGAAGGAAAGTGAACATAGAGTTATTGTGGGGGCACTGGGCTCTGGGCTCTGCACAGACAGGCTAAGGTCTGAACCCTGGGGCTTAGCAAGGTAGCTCTGGGAATCCCAGGTAGGGCTGCTCCTTGACCACCCCCTGAAGAGTGGGATAGAGGAATGCCCACCCAGGGCTGAGTGGAAAGTGTATGGTAGCCCTCCCATGCCTGACAGACCAGAGAAGAGGTAAACTCTGGCAGGGTGTGTTTCCCCCCCCCTTCCCCTGGGCCCCTTTTTTAGTTCCCAACAGATTATTAAGAAAAAAAAACACAGAGAGTAGGAGAGAGTCAGGAGGACAGACAGAGAGACACACAGGAAGTAGAAGGGAGGGATCCTCAGTTTGAAGGAGGTTGTTGGAGAGAGGGGTCTTCCTGGTAGGACATCAGCTGAGGAGGAAGGTCAGCTGGGTGCTTTCTCTGCCTCTCTGAGCTCGCAGGCTTTCACCCCAGCATCTGGCTCTCCAGTCTTCATTGGAAAAATCAAACAATTGAGATTTTGTTAAAATCAACAGATGTGATCTAGGTTGCCTCTGCTCACGTGGATGGCCCCACCTGTACATTCTGCCAGCACTAATTGGACTCACTGAGTTATAAAAGACAAAGATAAAAAATAGGAGTGAGGAGAGGAGGAGGACAAGGAAGAGGAAAAGGAAGGAAGGAGATGTGTTGGTTTGTCTGGGATATGTTAGGAGAAGTGGGGAGGATATGATAAAAAATACATTGTATTTTTATATTATGTGTGTGTATACACACACACACACACACACACACACACACACACACACATATACATATATATGAAATTATCAAAGAATAAATAAAAAGGTTTTAAAATCAGTCTCTTAGCTGAAAGGCTTTCCCCTCTGTGGTCCTGGGGATTGTATCTAGGGATAGCTTTCATGGTTTGGTGTGCTGAGTAGTTTTATGACAACACCAGTTAGAGCTATTTGGGAAGGGAGAGCTTCAGTTAACATAACATTCCCACCAGGTTGGGCTGTAGGCAAGCACATGGGGTATTTTCCTAATTGATAACCGATGCGGGAGGGCCCATCTCCCTTTGGGTGGTGCCATTCCTGGGCTGGTGGATCCCGCTGCTTTTGAGAAAGCAGGTTGAGCATGGAAAACAAAGCAGTAATAAGCACTCCTGCATCAGGCCCTGCCTCCAGCTTCCTGCCCTGCTGGAGTTCCTCTTTCAACCTTCCTGAATGATACATAATACAAAATAAACCTTACCGCTACAACTTTGTTTTTTATTTGTTGGTTGGTTGGTTGGTTGGTTTCTTTGTTTTGTTTTGTCATGTTTTATCACAACAGCAGCAACCCAAAGACATTTGGGAAACTGAGGCAAGGAGACCATGTCATTTAGACTTTCTGCCTTACATCATCAGAAATCAAGACAGGCTGATGTAAATGATGTTTAAGGCAGGGATTCTGAAAGCTGGCATGGCAGCCTCCTGTGTTGGCTGGAGAGTTTGGACCGGAGCTAGCGGGATCAGGAGGTGGAGACGAGAAACCAGTCATCTAGCCAGCCTCTGCCTTGTCAGGGTTTTCAATATGCTATACAAATGTCAGGGTTTTCAATATGCTATACAAATTGCAGAGGAGAAACAAAGTAATTGCCAAGTGCCTGAGGAAGAAAACAGTCTGGCAGCCCTGGACTTGTTGCTGAACCTTGAGCTCCACCCTGGGCTTACCGAGTTGAGAACTGTGCACATTATCAGTTCAAAACACATGAGCACACACACACACCAGTCATTTTCCCCATGGGGAGGAGCTGATAATCCCAAAACAGCAGCCCTGAGTGCTGGTGTGTTTATAAAAAGATAAAGAGAGGAGGGGATATGTTTGGTGGGGGTGTAGTCAGGTGGGGGGGGAGTGTCTCCAAGGGCCCATGCTGAGGCATCCCTTCCCCCTAAGGGACCAGCCACAGGAAGGTGTAGTATAAAATAGTTTATTCAGGGCATGGGGAGGGGAGTTAAGAAGGTAGTATAGGTGCAGAAAGGGGGAGAGAGAGAGAAAGAGAGAGAGAGAGCGAGGGAGAGAGAGAGAGAGAGAGGAGAGAAGTAGAGGTCAGCCATGAGCATGTGGAAAGAGAGGGGGAAGGGAATGGAGACAGGAGGGGAGCAGGAAGGCAAGAGCAAGAGAGGAGGGGGGACAAGTAGCCCCTTTTATAGTGAGTCAGACACATCTGGCTGTCTCCAGGTAACTATGGGGGCAGAGCTTAGACAAAATGCTAACAAGTGCTGCCGGGCACAGGCCTGTCTTTGTCCTCTTCCTCTTTTATTCACCCTTACAAGGTGGAACAGTCAATTCCTGCAGGCACTAGGACTGCCCCACCCCCACCTCCACCCCCAGTCAATTGGAATTTTTTCAGGGTCTGACGACATCTGGAAGTCCTGAAAGAAGCTTTGCTGTGAAAACCCTTGATTCTTTTTTTAACTGCTGAAGGTTAGAAACCCCTTTTTTCTTTCACTCTTATGTAACGTTTTGGACAATGGGGGTGTGTCACGCCAGCAGCTGCTTTTTGTCTTTTTTCTCAGTGTACCTCTCACAGGGACAAGCTAAATAGATTTCTTGCTATACTGAGGGGATGATGAACATGAAAGTTGTGTCTGGAATCCAGGTGCCAGGAACGAAGAACCTGGCTTTGACAGTGTAATGGCTCTGAAATGGAAAAGGGGACGCAAACTAGAAGTGGCTAACTCTTTTTGTGTGTGTGTGTGTGTGTGTGTGTGTGTGTGTGTGTGTGTGTGTGTGTTTTGTTTGTTTGTTTGTTTTGTTTTGTTTTTTCGAGACAGGCTGTCCTGGAACTCACTTTGTAGACCAGGCTGGCCTCAACCTCAGAAATCCGCCTGCCTTAGCCTCCCGAGTGCTGGGATTAAAGGCGTGCGCCACCACGCCCGGCCAGAACGGAACTCTTAAGGCCTACTGTGGAAATTCCCTGCTCCTCCTAGAAGTCCCCTACCTCTACCCAGATATACAGAGGCCCTGTTGAATGCTGTGGCTGTTGGGTCGCTATCCTTGGTCCTGAACCATCGTTAGTTGGGGCAACAGTTCACTTTCCCACTGAAAATCTGGAGCAACAGAGAGGCACAACAAAAGAACTCATTGCAAAGTCTGAACCCCCCCCCCCTCCCCGGACAGTCTGCCTCAGTGGGTCACCGAATTTCTTGACATTCAAGAGCCCAGGCCTAAGGGTTTTGCTCAAATGATAAAGTGCTCCCTGGGTAAGCTCAAGGAACCTGAGTTTGAATCCCCAGAACCCATGTGAAAATCAAGGTGTGGTGTATGTCTTTGTAATTCCCGTGCTGTAGAGGTGGAGTCAGAGTATCCCTAGAAATCACTGGCCAGACAATCTAACCAAATCTGTGAGCTTCTGTCTCACCGAGAGACGCCGTCTCGGGAAAGAAAGTGGAGAGCAATGGAAAGCACAAGACATCAATCTCTGGCCTCCCGGTACATGGTACACACACGTGTACACACGTGCACATAAACAAGCACACATGCATGCACGCATACCACACACACACACCATGCACACAATATTTCATTACTTATACACAAAACAAAACAAAGGCTGGGTAGTGGTAATGGTCATCTGCTGATCTTCTCTCATTGATTTTGCGTTTGGCCCTGTTAGAATTCATTCTATTGAAAGTCCCCCGAACAGGGAGGGACCCTCACTCAAGCCCCAGGATGATGCGACGCCCAAGAACTCGCGAGATAGAGAGACCGGTCTTGATGCAAACAACAAGAGGTTTAATTGGGAAAGGCCAGTGCACTGGGGACAACTCGTATCCCACGCAGGGGTAGAGGAGTCAACCCCCAGCTCAAAGGGTAAGGGGCTTATAAAAGCAGAAACCGCAAACACCTGGCATGGGCTGTAGCATTTGGCAAGAACAACAGGTTCAAGGAATGGTTGGAGTATTCTGTACGAACATTTCCTAAAACAATGGAGCAAGTTAAACTTCTACTTTGTGGTTAGTACAACCTGGAACAATGGGGCGAGTTAAACTTTCACTCCCTGCCATTAGTGGGGTCTATTTTGGACACAAGTCTAGGGGCTTACATAATTTTTAACTCTTCTCTCTCAGGATCTTTCATTATGACCTTCTAAAATGCCCCCTGGTTCTTAGGAAAGTCACCCCTTACCACCCTCAGATTCAGGCAAGAGGTCACTGGGGAGAAAAAAAATTATCCTAGGTGAGTGGGAAGTATACACTCATAATCCAAGCACTAGGTCAGCGGAGGCAAGAGGATCTCAAGTTCAAGGCCAGCCTGGGCTACATAGTGAGGTCTATCTCAAAGCAATAGCAATATAAAGTAATTCTGATTTGGAGGTTAATTTCCTTTTTTTTTTTTTTTTAACTTTTTTTCCCCTTGTTTCGCTCGAACCCGCTCGCTCTGGCCAGCCCTGCTCGCTCCGGCCGCCCCTTACAGCCCCACTCGCTCCGGCCGTCCTGTTTGGCTCCGCTTGCTCCAGACAGCCCCGCTCGATCCAGTTGGTCTCTCAGGTCCAAGGATTCGTTTATTATTATTCTTCATAAGTACGCTGTAGCTGACTTCAGATGCACCAGAGGAGGGCGTCAGATCTCATTACGGGTGGTTGTAAGCCACCATGTGGTTGCTGGGATTTGAACTCATCACCTTCGGAAGAGCAGTTGGGTGCTCTTACCTGCTGAGCTATCTCACCAGCCCCTGGAGGTTAGTTTCAATGCTCTGAAACCCACTTTGCTGAAGGCAAATAGCAATTTGACTGGGCCCGGGGAGCCAAGCATGGCCAGAGTCAGAGCCACATGCAGAGGTGCTACACCCACTCCAGTAGTGACCCGCCTGACAGGCTGAAAAGCCTGAGCATGGTCCTGAGGCGAAAAGTTCATGGAAACTTAGTCTCCTGGAACCGTGGTATCCTGTATAATGAATGCTCGAATGTTCTTGCTTTAGTTGGTAAGTGGATCTGTGTGCTTTCCCTTAATATTGCTTTATTACAAGTGCTCCTAAGGATTGATTTTTTTGACATATAGCTAAGTCAGATTCTAGGCAGTCCTTGATCCGACCAACCTTGGGCATGGGTAGCTAAGTCACTGCCCTACCCAGAAATTTACCATTATCTAGGAAGAAGGAAGTTTGTGACCTGAGGAGGAACCAGAGTAGAAATTTAGAACTATAGCTAGTTGAGTTACACCCAGATACAAGTATTTACAATGGCCTAGGGGGAAGGTAGACTATGGCAAGGGCCCGGAGCCCTTGCCCCTGGCTTCTAAGTTTAAGCTGACCTTAGCTGGAGTTGTTTTTGATCCCAGTTGTTCACATTGAATTTTATCCCAGCTGGTTCTTGCCAGTTCTTCCGTGTTTGCAGTCTCTGTTTTGTGTAAGAATCCAGTAACCTTTGTATCCTGCCAGTGTGTCACCTAACTTCCCTATTTTCTTCTGCATAAAAAGTCTGATGCTCAATGTGACAAATCACATTCAGATCCACACTCCCTTGTGTCCAGTCTGTTTGTCACCCCAATTCCGGCCGACTCTATGCCCTCCTGCCGGAACCCCTGATTCCCACGGATTGAGTGGGGCCCACTAGGCCCGGTCCGTGGCACAGAGGTGCTCTAGACTGTCACTTACCTGTTCTCAGGTGTTCTCCATTTTCCATCTCGTGAAAATGTTGCTACTCTCTTCCTGCTCCCAACTGCTTTAATTTCTGCAATGTGGTCAATCTTCCTGAAGCTGTGTTTCAGACGTTCCTGCGGTGTCTGTGCTCTCTGAGGAGTTGGAGTAGCGCCATCCAGGCATCCACACTCTGAGTTCAAGGTCAGCTTCCTCCTGTGGCCTAGGGCTATACATACACAATGCCTGCATCTCCAGGAGGATTGGAACCATAGCAACAACAGTGAAGAAACTGTATTTAGGACTGAAGGGAAAACTCCCACCGTGTAACCCCAGACCTTCTCCAAGCGGAAGGTACCTTTGGGAATAGAGACGCCAAAGAAGTAGCTGGAGAGGGCCCTGCACCTCATCTGGACAGCACAACAAAGCCGAGTTTGGTGATCAGAGTACAGGAGAGCTGGCCCCACCTCTCATTGCCATGGAATGGTGTAGGTGCAGGGGTGATGCCCTCCCTGCCCTCCCCCCTTCACCTACAGCAGTCGGGAGAGCTGACCCTGGGTCGTGAGAGCTGGGGAGCTGGCCCTGCTCCTTGCCAGCTGCAGCACACGGGAGAGTGGTCTCTGCACCTTGTCTGGACAGCAGAATACGGCTGGCCCTGGTTGAGGGGACACAGGTGAGCCATCCATGGGGGCGAGAGTGAGGGAGAGCTAGCCCAGCCACTTAACAGTCTGCAGCCCTTGAGAGAGTGGACCCCATGCCCCACCTTGACTGGGCAGCACAATGGATCTGGCTCTGGAGGCTTGGGTATGGGTGAGCCAGCTGAGGGCAACATTGAGTGGCGTAGCCTGAGCAGTGCTGGAGAGCTTCCCCTGGTGTGGGTGTGGGTGTGAGTGTGTGTGTGGGCGCCCACACACACCCACACAGGCACCCTGGTGAGGCAGGCAAGCTTAGGAAGGAAGTGTCCATCTAGGAATCCACGTGGCTTGGCTCATGCACACACCCCTCTCCCAATAATGCACTTGAGATTCTCACCCCATGAGCCTGGCACACATGCCCCTCTTAAAACGATGCATCAGATGCTGCTTACATCAGGCTCCACATGAGCCTGCTTTAAACAACAGAAATGGGTTACTTCCCTTAGCAATCTCTCAATGACAATGACGGCATGTTTCTATTCAAACACATCCTGGAACACATTGGGGCACTATGGAACTAATCCAGACTGGACTAGATTTAGGCACATGTTCAATGAGGGGAAGTGACCACCTGAACTATGACCCTTACAAACTAGAACCACAGGAAAAGAAGCCCTGAACAGTGATGCAGCAGCTGAGCGCTGTCTCTCCAGGGTTTCTATCAGCTGGGCACTGCTCATCTGGAGCATAGTTTGATTTGTGAGCAAAATTGCCTCAATACTTTTTCAAATCAATGAAGGCCTCTGTTCCAATTCCTTGTAAGAGGCCAAGAATCTGGAAAGACCTGGCCTGGGTCTGACCACCAGTAACCCTGGGTCAAAACGAGGTGCCTATGAAAGATCCTGAGAAAATGTAACAGGTCTCAAAGACCCCGAAACTGGGAAAGAGATTTCATTATTAGTAGAAAGCCTTTACATAGCTAAATATAATAGCCTGAACATTTCTTGAATCTGTGTGCTTGCCCCTACTGTTCTTTGAATGCATGTATTTGCCAACTGCTATAGCTCACTGCCAAGAGTTCGTGGGTTAGTTGATGGATTGAGATGCAGCTCACTGCCAAGGGTTTGTGGTAAGAATTTCACTTTGCACCTGTGCACCCGAGCATAAAAATCTTCCGTGTACCCATTTCTTCTGTAGAAAGAATGGATATTATTGTCAGATATTGTCAGATCAGAAAAATCCCCTACTCCCTCCTCCTCCTTCTCTCCCTCTTGAGGAACCATAAAAACCGGGTCCTCTTTTCCCTCAGGGTCGACTCCTCTATCCACTTCCAGGATATGAGTCGTCCCCAGAGCTCTGGCTTTCCCGCGAATAAAGCCTCATGTAATTTGCATCAAGCCTGGTCTTCTGTGAGTTCTTGGGGGGTTCGCCAATATCCTGTGACTTGAGTGGAGGTCTCCCTACGGGGGTCCTTTCACCTACAGCTCGCTCTACCTGCAGCGGCTCAGCTCCTGGTTACGCCAGCACCAAGTCCCTCCCATTGGCTCAACATTCCTGATACTCCGTAGGCAAAAAGCTTTGGTGATTCTAACCAATAGGCTATTTACATGGACTTAAGGTACTAACGAGTTGCCAAAGGAGCAAGGTGTAGAGGGCCTCATGCCTGTAATCTCACAGTTGAAAGGCCGAGGCAGGGAAATCACAAGGTATAGGCCAGCCTGGAGAGGGTTGCAAGGTAGCCTGAGATAGAGTGAAACGCCATTTCAAAAGCAAACAAAACAAAAACTGCAAAGAGGAAAAGAGTGTTGTTACCGTTGAAAATCTGCCAGGTGCCTCTTAAATAACTAACAACATGAGTCCTGTGGTACCAGTGTCACACACCTGAGATGACAGGGAAGCAGGCACGGCATTGAGTTTGCGGCACTTTGAAAAATATTTATTTATGTGTATATGTACGACTCTGTGTGTGTGTGTGTGTGTGTGTGTGTGTGTGTGTGTGGTGTAGGGGGTATTTGTGTGTCCAAGGGGGCAGGAAGAGGGTGTGGGATCCCTGGAGCTGGAGTAATGGCAGTTTTGAGATGTGAGACGTGGGGGCTGGGAATCTTTCAGATTCTCTGAAAGAGCAGCTGGCACTTTTTCTCCAGCCCTCTGTGTTTTTTTTTTTTTTTCCGTAAATGTACAACCTGAATTTAATGAGGAGGAAACATCTTACAAATGCAAACTGAGAGACACTCTGCAAATTATAGGATGGCGCTCATTAGACGTGTCAAGGTCATAAAGACCAAAGAGGGAAAAAAATAAAAAATAGAAAGGAACTCATCTAGACCAGAGAACATGAAGGGAACATAAAAACAAAATTCAGTGTATGATGTTGGATTTGATCCTGAGCCCCCCCCCNGCAGATTTCTGAGGTTGAGGCCAGCCTGGTTCCAGGATAGCTGGGGCTATACAGAGAAACCCTGTCTCGAAAAGAAAAAACAAAAAAGAAGGAGGAGGAGGAGGAGGAGGAGGAGGAGGAGGAGGAGAAGAAGAAGAAGAAGAAGAAGAAGAAGAAGAAGAAGAAGAAGAAGAAGAAGAAGAAGAAGAAGAAGAAGAAGAAGAAGAAGAAGGTGGTAATTTGTTGGTACTAAAATGATATCATGCCACGCAGTGGTGGTGCACACCTTTAATCCCTGCACTTGGGAAGCAGAGGCAAGCAGATTTCTGCTCCAAGCCAGCCTGATCTACAGAGTGAGTTCTAGGCCAGCCAGGCTTACACAGAGAAAGCCTATCTTGAAAAACTAACCAACCAACTAACCAAACAAAAACACAAAAGCCACCACCGCTGCCACCACCACCACCAACAAATTTCTAAAATGATGTAAATATTTAGATAAGGCAATGAAACAGTTACGTGTAGTCTTGCGTTGCCTTCTGTGTGAGGTGATACACACAGGCTTGGATTCACATAGGAAACAAAGACGTGCAGGGAACTGAACTGACCGTACTCGGGTAAGGCGCCAACAGCCTGGCACGCGGGATATTTACACTTTTCCAATTTCTTTGTGATATTTGATATGTTTAAGAGTTTTGTTTGATTGATTGATCGAGACAGGGCCTTCCAAGGCTGGACTGGGTGGCGCATAGAGATCTGCTTGCCTCTGCTTCCTGGGTGCTGGGACTACAGGGATAAGCTACCTACCAAGCCAGGCTTGGTGTGTATATATATGGATAGATATAGATAAACATGCATGTATCTCTAAAACACTACCTAACAGCTATGAATCCTAGTACAAGTCAAGAGGCCGAGATGGGAAGGGATGGAGCTGGTGGTCCGCCTGGGCCACATACTGAGACCTTGTCTCAAAAACAAAAACAAAAAAACAAATAGTTGAGATAGCACATGCCTGAAGTCCCAGGTCTTCGAGGCAGAGGCTGAAGAATAAATGCAGTTGGAGGTCAGTCCAGTCTACATACCAAATTCAAGGCCTGGCAGAGGACTACATAGCAAGAAAACAACAACCCCAAACCCCATATAAACAAACAAACCAACCTCATCCAATCAACGAGCTACCCAAATCCATCAGTCAATAAGCTATCCTAACCTGTCCTTTAACATCCCCATCAATCCATGTCATCAATGTTCCCTAGAACCAGAGAATGTTCCTCAACCGCAGAAGACATGCCAGTGTGGTTAGAAGAACACTATGGGGTTCTTCACTCAGACTTACTTTCATGGAAAATGAAAAACCAGAGATAAAGAAAGAGGGTGGATAGTGTGACGATCTGAATTCAAACCCTACAACCTGTGGTAGGAAGAGGGACTCTGTTCCTGAGGGTACCCTCTGACGTCACTCGTACACCTGAATTCATATACAAATACACACTAATAATGACAATAATAAACACATTCGAACATTTTTCTTTTTTTGTGTTGTTGTTTTGTTTTGTTTTGTTTTTCGAGACAGGGTTTCTCTGTACAGCCCTGGCTGTCCTGGAACTCACTTTGTAGACCAGGCTGGCCTTGAACTCAGAAATCTGCCTGCCTCTGCCTCCTGAGTGCTGGGATTAAAGGCGTGTGCCACCACGCCCGGCTCAATTCAATTTTTAAGTCAATGATTTCTACACAAGATCCACAAATGCTTCAAAAAGCACAAATGAGAAAAGTAGCTGTTTACGGAGACAGTCTCCCTGGGTAACCTGGCTGACCTGGAGCTCAATATGCCATATAGACCAGGTTGGCCCAGAAGTTCAGCCATCTCCCTTCCTTTGTCTTCCAAGTGCTGGGATCAAAGTCATGCACCACTATATCTGGTAAGATTTTATGTTAAAGTAAGAGCTCTCTGGTCCTAGACAATATTCTGGGTGGGTTATGCTTTCAATTTTCATCTTGGCTCCTACATCTACTCTGCTAATTCTTAGCCTACCACACTCCCCTCTCTGAATAGGATTTTACATTGTAGCACAGGATGGCCTGGAACTTACTGCATGTCCCAGGCTGGCCTTAAATCACAGCACCTTGTTTCAGGCCATGAGTGCTTGATTATATGACCCCCTACTCTGACCTAAGTTTGTTCTCTTGATCAATCCCAGAGTTCTTAGAAGTGATGATGCTGTTTTAAATTAATATTTGTATATTGCATTTCCTCAACTTTGTGCCCTGTCCCTGATGCTCTGTCTCCTGCTCAGTCGAGCCCACCTATGGTGCTCTCCATTGTTAGTTTTCTGAGTTTTGATTTTCTTCTTCTCTTTTTCCAAGTATCACTTTCTTTCTGAGTTTCACTTCCATGTTGTGAATAAAAAATACAACAAACCTGTAGCCAGCACTATACCAATGGGGAAAGCATAAAGAATCTTATTTAAATCAGAGCAAAGCAAGGGTACCACATGTATGTATGTATGCACATGCATGTGATATGTGTGTATATGTGGATATGTTATGTGGATATGTGTTGTATGTTTTGTTTGTTTTGTTCTTTGTGTAGCCTGGCTGTCCTGGAGCTTATTCTGGGAGCAGGCTGGCCTCAGACTCACAGAGCTATGTTTTCCTCCGCCTTCAGAGTGCGGGGATCAAAGGTATGCACCACCACCACCTGGCTGTGTGTGAGTATGATATGGTGTATGTGGTGTGGTGTGGAGGTCAGAGGTCAACAGGGGCAGGGTTTGTGTGTGTTTCTGTGTGTGTGTATGAGTATGTATGTCTCTGTGTGTGTGTGTGTGCCTGTGTGTGTGCCTGTGTGTTTATGTCTGTGTGTGTCTGTGTCTGTCTGTATGTATGTCTGTGTCTGTGTGTGTGTGTGTGTTTGTGTGTATCTGAGTGTGTGTTTGTGTGTATGTCTGTGTGTGTCTGTGTTTCTGTCTGTGTGTGTGTGTGTCTGTGTGTGTGTGTGTGTGTGTGTGTGTGTCTGAGTCTTTACCTTCCACCTGTTTGAGGCAGAATCTCTTTTTGTTGTTATTGTTGTTGTTGTTATTTTTGTTTTTGTTGTTGTTGCTGCTGCTGCTGCTGCTGCATATACCATGCTAATTAACCCAGAAGCTTCTATCTCTACCTGCCATCTCCCTGTAAGAGTACTGGGGCTACTGACAGAACATGGAATAACTCAAAAACAGCTCAATCTCAACTCAAAAACAGCTCAATCTCCAAAAAGTCCCACCCCATCATGGGTGATAACCTCTACAGCCTCTGTACCAGGGTCTCACCTTCAATAGCCTTGTGCCTTCCAGATAGCCTAGAACTTCCCAAGACCAGGACAGCTGAGGGACAGATATTTTGAGAGAGTCTTGTTATGTAGCCTAGGCTGGCCTGAAACTGGCAACAATCCTCCTGCCTCCCAGAGAGTTCACGAACCTAATGTTTACACGTCATGGTGTGAACCCAATAAAATACAAATCGGACGGAAGGATTCTTCGTGACTACATAGAATCGTGCCACCAATCGGCGACTAAACCCGTCCGGAACACAGGTCTGTATTGAACGTGAGTGACGACCGACCTACCCACCTGTGTCAAGAGTGAGTTTCAAGTCCGTTGTCTCAGGTTAGCCTTGGCTTGTGTGTTCTTCTGAGTCAGCCCCTGGCTTCCTGCATAAACAACACGTGCATAGAGTATCTTGACCTCCTATTCAAGCACCATCATTATCTTCCCGGTTAGTTTCTAGCTAAGTCCCCTTTCTGGCTGGAGCTACAGCCTGGGGCCAGCACAGCTGTGGGTTTCTACCTTCATTTTCTTCTTAGCCTGCTGCTTTCTCAGTCTGTGCTAGCAAGCCCAGACTCTCCACTCTCTGTTCCAAATCACTTGCTCCCTCTTGCTGCCAAGCTGGCTTTCTCCTCTTGCCCCAGTAGAAGGATGAACACTGTCACATGGAGTCAAGAGGAAGGATGCTCAGGAGAAGACTGCAGCAGCATGCTGGTCTCACCCAAACCAGCAGACTTCTCCTTGAGTAAACGCTACCTATCTTGTGATTTATTTCTGCTTCATCGTCGGAGCCCTGAAGTGGCTGGCTTTTCTCTTCTAAATAGATCAGAGCTTGAAAACCGGGTGGGAGAGGCTCGGTGAGAGCACAGGCTGCTTACTCAAGAGGACCAGAGTTAGAATCCAAGCGCCCATGGGAGATAGCTCACAAATGCCTGTAACTTCGTCACTCCAGAAGCCATTTCCTCCTTCTGACCTACAAGAACACCTGTGCACTCATGTGTAGGCAAACACACATACACTCAAAAATAAAATGAGTTTAAAAACTAAGGGAAGAATTCTGGTTTCATGTAGGATATAAGTTTTGAAAAATCAGCAATCCATCTTCACCACATGGAAAGAGCTGAGCAAAAGAGAATATCCAGGGTCAGGGTGATGAACTCAGCTAATCCCAGCACTTGGGAGGTGGTGGCTGAAGGACTGGGGTGTTCAAGGTATTCCTTGGCTACACAGCAAATGTGAGACCCTTCCAAAAGAAAGAAAGAAAAATCAATGACTTTTCACACATCTGTGCAGAGAAATGAGGCCCTAGTGTAAGCCACTGTGCCCAGAATTGGAGAGACTGGCAGGTTCAGAAGTACAACTTAGGGAAGCTACAACAGGAACAACAACAACTTCTTCTTCTTCTTCTTCTTCTTCTTCTTCTTCTTCTTCTTCTTCTTCTTCTTCTTCTTCTTCTTCTTCCTTCTTCTTCCTTCTTCTTCTTCTCCTTCTCCTCTTCCTCTCCTTCCTCCTCTTCCTCTCCTCCCTCCTCCTCCTCTTCCTCCTCCTCCTTCTTGTTTTTGAGATAAGGTCTTTCTATATAGCCCTGGCTGTACTGGAACTCACTATGGAGACTAGGCTGGCCATGAACTCACATAGATCTGCCTGCCTTTGTGTCTCAAGTGCTGGGATTAAAGGTGTGTGCCACCACACCTGTCCTCCCCAAATTCTTAAGTCGAAACCCTAATTCTCAATGTGATGGGTATTTGGCTTTGTGGCTTTGTAGCTTTGTGGCTCTGCTCAAGAGGAAGTGAGTCCTCATTAAATACTGAACCCTGACCTTGAACTCCCTCTCTCTCCAAGTCCACAAAGTCTGTGATATTTTTGTTGCCACAATTTCAGTTGACTAAAATATCTACAGAGGATCAAGTCTGGGTATGTGAGAAAAATCCCACGACACAGTTGTTTCTCCTTCTACTTTCTAAAAAGATTGATTTATCGATCACACAACACACACAGACACACACACACAGACACACACACCACACACAGAGCAATGAGGGGCTCAGGAGCTTTGCTTAAAAAAAAGTTAAAGACAGAAAAGAATGAAATCTCATATTTAATTTCATGTTCCAATTTGCAATTCATAATATTATTCCATTAGGGGCCATCATTCAAAATGACTTAAATCTAAGAATGAATTATTATTTAACTACATGCTCAAGCTGTACTTCAGAAGGACTAATTTATAATGTATCATAATATTCGCCAGTTGAGAATGTGGGTCACCGTGGTGCTCCTTGGGCCTGCTTTTTGTGGTAGCTCTCATAGCCCGTGTGCCAAGAGTTAGCGCTAAATGTTCCCAATGAGAAGATCATAGGCCTACCTCAAGCACATTTATAGCATTGGGACACAGAGACCTTTTCCTCCAACCCCTTGATTCCAGATGAGGAGGTGGAAGGCAGGAAGATGTAAAGATGAAGCTACAGTATACAGTGGCATATAACTTTAATCACCTTTAATCCCAGCACCTGGAAGGCAGAGGCAGGTTGGTTTCTATGAGTTTGAAGCCAGCCTGGTCAACAGCATGAGACCCAACTTCAAAGGAAACAATACAAAGTTACAGAGTTAACTTTGTGCTTAGAAGTCATCTCTCCTGCCACCCTCATCTTGAAGTCCTGATCCTGGGGAGGGGGGCGTGTAAAGCAAGTTAAGGTGACATATGGTCTCTCTATCATCACTCCGCCACAGGAATCATGTAGTCACACAAGCATCCTCCCACTGAGACTGGAAATGTGTGTCATCTCTCCACTAAAGTACTAGAAAGGTAAAGGAAAAGTTCTGTCAAAGGCCTATCTTCCTCTCAGGTTGTGTGTGGGCACACTCATGAAGACATGGAAGACAGCTCCTTTTTTTCCTCTCCTCCCAATTCTCTGTAAATGGGTACTTGGTGTCTCTTGTCTGTTGCTGGATATTAGGTACTACATAATCTGTTCCTTGTGTGGATTCTAGGTTCACTTGGGTGGCTGTGCCCACCCAGTCATTTCTAACTTAGGGAGTGGCCATCGTTGTCTCACAACTATGTTGTAGTTAACAATAAGCTCCAACTGCATGTATTCCTGGACACCATGACATTGAAACTCTGCCCGGTGGCCCACATAGAAAATCCACTCTGTAACAGCAGTCCCGTCTAATGGTGGACAGTTTCGCAACGTCATCCTGCCCATGGTAGCTGAAGTGCAGTGTATCCAATAAATCCCACTTCTGCTGTTTTCTGTCTAGGTGGACTCTATCATTGTTTGCATTAACAGCTTGTCACCATAACCTGATAACTCCTTGGTTATAATCCCCTATTTTCTATTCTGATCACTTTATAATATTGTGTGTGGTGGGGATTTGCAGCTACAACTGAGCATGGGAAACATTGATTCAGGGTGTCCATTCATGGAAGAAGCCATCTGTAGCATCCAGGGCCTGCTGGCATCAGCCCAACTTGCCAACTATGTGTGACTTCCTCCTTAATCAATCTGCCTCAGAGCATCTGAAACCTCCATCCAGGAGGAGATAGAATAGTGTTGTTTGTGTTGTTGTTGTTGTTGTGTTAGGGTCCAAGTATTGCAGACTCAAATAGTATGCAAAACAGCGAGGGTTTATTCAGCTGGATTTCCTGCATGTAGGGGGTCTCCCCATTTGCGAATGGAGACCTCTGAGGACTAGCAGGCCAGGCTTTCATGGTCAGTTAGGGGAATTTCAGGGAGGGGTGTTTGCTTAGCTCGATCTCTAGGGGTCTGACTGATTCTACAATTGGTTAGGCCTTGGAGACTTCCTGGGGAGTTTGCTTACTCACTCTAGCCACCTAGTTTTAATTCAGGTCAGATGACAAGGTGTCTTCAGATTGGCTGCCCAAGGCTGTGGTTGGCTGACCACAGTCCCTGGGTCTGGGTTCTCATTTGTGGGAAACAGAAACTTAGGCCTACTCTCCCAAACTGTCAGTTTGCAGCCTGTCATGGAGTCGGCCTGGCTCTGGCTAACTCAGTCCTCTCAGTTGTTTTGTTTTGGTTTGTTGTTGTTGTTTTCTTTTCTTTTTTGAAACATAGTTTCTCTGTGTAGCTTTGGCTGTCTTTGAACTCATTCTGTAGATCAGGCTGGCCTTGAACTCAGAGATCCACCAGCCTCTGCCTCCAGAGTGCTGGGATTAAAGGTGTACGCCACCACAGCCTGGCTTAGGACAGCTTCTGTCGTCATCTTGTGACTCAGAGGGTGGTCTGTCCAATCAATATGGACAGAAGTGTAGATTCTTATGCTTTCTGATACATGATATCAGGTGCGGGGAGTGGCCCCATTCATATAGGTATAACTAATACTGTTACACATTCAGGCGAGGGAGACACAACTAGTCCATGTGAATCCTGTTCAAACCAGCACTTTTCATCCAAAATTTTACCATTGTCTCTCAACCTTGCATTTCTACACTCTTCCAATTGAATTGCATCTCTTCTTGGGGCTTTCCATGCAGAAGCACAGTGAGCGAGTGGGAGGTACATATCAAGGAGTCGCAGAAATGCATTTAGAGCCATTTTACCATTACCTGTATATGGTCTTGCTGGGTGTCAGAGACACAGACCCTCTTACCATTCTTTTAAACTATTGTGTGTGTGTGTGTGTACATGTGTGCCTGTGGACACCTGTGTGTCAGAGTCAGAGGACAACCCATGGGAGTTAGTTTTCTCCTTCTGTCCTGTGGGTCTCATCAGGCTTGGCAGCAGGTGCCTTCGGCCAATGAGCCACCTTGATGGCCCTGTTTTCATTCTTCTCCTTTGTTTTTATAAGACAGTGTCTTCCTATGTAGCCCAGGCTGGCCTTAAAACTTGTGGCAATCCTCCTGCTTCGGTCCCCCAAATGCTGGGTTACAGGTGTATGCCACCATGCCCAGCTGTTGTCATTCTTCATCTTGAGGAGGCAAATTCTATCACCCCCGGGCTGAGTGTAGTTTCTACTAACCCTCTTTAAGCTCTAGGTGGACTGCGATACCAGCCATCGCCCTGGCTCTTCTAAGCCTTCCTCAGCTCGTGTGCCCTTTACTCCTTACTCAACACTCTAAATCTGCCCTTAACTGGGTTGCCCAGTTATCTTGCTCTGCACCCTAAATCTGCCCTCGGTTTAGCGGTGTTTCTAATCTGCCTGCTACCCCAGGCTCAGTCCGGGAAGCAGCCAATGGCCATCCCGCCTGAAATGTCACGTGGCTGGTGACTCTTTCTCCCTTGCTTGGCAGATTCTCTTTCCTCTTCACTCATCTCCTAGTCTGCCTTTGGGAAACCTGGAAGTCCTGCCTCTTCCACCCAGCTATTGGCTGCTGGTATCTTTATTGATCGATCAAGAACCAACTGGAGAATAGGACCTTCCGTGTTCTCACACACAGATTCATAATCAAAGCTTCAGAACCTTTCCTACACGCCCGATGACTGAAGCTCAAGTATTTCACTACTGCTATGGTGAAATAGTCTCCGCCCTTTGAACTCTTGATCTCCAACTGATGATGCCACAGGAGAGATTTAGAAGGAGTGGCCTTACTGGAGGAAATATGTCATGGGGCTGGAGCGAGGGGAGGTGGCTTTGAGAATTTAAAAATTCCTGCTACTTCAAATTCACTCTCTCTGCTCTCAGCTGCTGCCCAGCCACCATGCTGCCCAGGGGCCATGTTTCCCCCCACCCCGAAGGTGATGGCGTCTTTGCCCCTCTTGAAGCATAAGCCCAAAGTAAACCCTTCCTTCTGTAAGTTGCCCTGGTCATGGGCTTTTATTATAGCAAGAGAAAAGTAATCAATGCTGGGCGTGGTGGCGCACGCCTTAAATCCCAGCCCTCGGAGACAGAGGTCAGCCTGGTCTACAGAGTGAGTTCCAGGACAGCCAGAGCTACAGAGAAACCCTGTCTCAAAAAACTATAAATAAATAAATAAATAAATAAATAAATAAATAAAATAAAGAAAAGAAAAGTAGTCAATATGCAACCCTTTTTACACTTCCCAAGTTCTTCCAAACTGAGGTGAAAATGTAAATTGTTTTAAAGTCCTTTTTGGAGGGACCTGTTGGGCTGTCTCCTATTAATCCATCCAATTTCATAGGGTGCTGTTTAGGGTTTTATCTTCATCCATACACATCCCCCACCTCTTTTTTTTTTTTTTTTTTTTTTTAAGATTTATTATATGTGAGTACACTGTAGCTGTCTTCTAACACACCAGAAAAGGGCATCAGATCCCATTACAGATGGTTGTGAGCCACCATGTGGTTGCTGGGAATTGAACTCAGGACCTCTGGAAGAGCAGTCAGTGCTCTTAGCCACTGAGCCATCTTTCCAGAGCCGCCCCCCTTCTCTCTCTCTCTCTCTCTCTCTCTCTCTCTCTCTCTCTCTCTCTCTTGGTTTTTCGAGATAGGGTTTCTCTGTGTAGCCCTGGTTGTCCTGGAACTCACTCTGTAGACCAGGCTGGCCTCGAACTCAAGAAATCCGCCTGCCTCTGCCTCCTGAGTGCTGGGATCAAAGGCATGTGCCACCACGCCTGGCTTCCCCCTCTCTTTTTTTTTTTTGGTTTTTTCGAGACAGGGTTTCTCTGTATAGCCCTGGTTGTCCTGGAACTCACTCTGTAGACCAGGCTGNTTTTTTTTTTTAAAGATTTATTTTATTTATTATATGTAAGTACACTGTAGCTGTCTTCAGACACTCCAGAAGAGGGCGCCAGATCTCGTTACGGATGGTTGTGAGCCACCATGTGGATGCTGGGATTTGAACTTATCACCTTCGGAAGAGCAGTCGGGTGCTCTTACCCGCTGAGCCATCTCACCAGCCCCCTTTTTTTTTATTTTTTTTTTTAATTTTTTTTTATTTTTTTTTTTTTTTTCCCCCTCTCTTTTTAAACAAACTATTTTTATTTTTTTTTTAACTGTTAAGTGTGTATGTGTGTGTGTGTGTGTGTGTGTGTGTGTGTGTGTGTATGTTCACATAATCTGTGTATGCATGTGTGGGGGCCAGAGGTTAGCATCAACTGTCTTTCTCTATTGTTCTGCCCTGTGTTGATTAACTTATATGACTGTATGTGTACAGTGCATGTGGTTGTCCATGCACCATGCAACTGTGTGTAGCTGAGAGGACAGTTTCATGAAATCTGAACTTGTGTGCTCAGGGATTTAACTCAGGTCGTCAAGCTTGTGTGCCTAGTCATTTAGTAACTAGGCCATCTTGCTGGCCTTTGACTTTTTTTTTTTTTTGGCAAGGTTTCTCACTGAGCCTGGAGGCCATTGATTCAGGCAGGCTGGTTGGCTAGCAAGCTCCCCACCCCACCCCCATCCCCACTCCCATAGCACACCAATCTTCCTGTCTCTACCTCCCAGCGCTAAGATTACAGCAGCTTGCCACCTCACCCGGCTTTTTATGGACTAATGGGGATTTGAACTTGGGTCCTCACGCTTTTGTGGCAAGCACATTACTCACTGAGCTGTCTCCCTAACTCCTTACTTCTCTCACTTCTTAACCATTTATAGGTTTCCATCCTGCAGGGATGGACCCCTGGATGTTCCTTTTTCTTCGATTCTCTTGCCAATCTTTCCTGGTGGGTGTGGCTCTGAGGTCACTGGTTTGTGATCCTGAGAGCCAAGCTTGTCCCACACTCCCCCATCTTTGTTTAGCTGGTAACAGGGCATGGGAGTTTGCTTCTTTGCTCTCTGGTGTTTATGGATTGATTGGGAAGTTGGGTTCATCATTTCTAAATTCTACCCTACAGCTTTTACCTCTGGTGATCGATCATGGCTGTTCAGGGATCAAAAGACTTGTCCGTGTTTCCCTTTTTCTCTCCTATAAGGAACATGGTGGAAGTCAGAGATTTGGGAGCCTGGGGCTTTTCGCTTTTCCAGGACAGAGGATTAAACCCAGCTGTGTATTTGCTAGGCAAGTGCTGGACCACAGAGTCACATGCCCAGTGTCAGAGGCGCGAGTCTTGCTTGTCTCTCTCTATACTACCTGGGGATAGCCAGGTTTATAGAGTATAGTCTTCCAGACTGCTCAGTCAGTCCATCATTTCTAAGATGGTTAAGGGAAAATGATTATAAATAATTATATAAAGCTAGGGAGCTTAGCCACATGACTGCTTTCATTATGTAAAAGCCAGTTTTGCTTTGTTTCTGAGCACTGAGGACTGAACTCGGGACCTCTATGTTAGCACTCTATCCCTGAGCTATATATCTCCAGTTCTAGACTGCCCTCACTTCTGATCCAATTACCAATTTAAAGGGGTTTCCAGAAATGCCTTCGGGGTCCATAATTCACTGTAAGTAATCACAGAGCTTTTTGGAAGCTGTTATGCGCAGTAGCCTTTTATTTCAGGGCAAGTATACAGATCAAAATTAAAACAAGAATCATGGGCCGGGCGTGGTGGCGCACGCCTTTAATCCCAGCACTTGGGAGGCAGAGGCAGGCGGATTTCTGAGTTTGAGGCCAGTCTAGTCTACAAAGTGAGTTCCAGGACAGCCAAGGGCTACACAGAGAAACCCTGTCTTGAAAAAACCAAAAAAANGGGGGGGGGGGGGGGGGGGGGGGGGGGGGGGGGAAGAGGCAGACAGATTTCTGAGTTCGAGGCCAGCCTGGTCAACATGCCCATAATCTCAGCATCTGAGAAAGGTAGAGGCAGAAAGATTGGGAATTTAAGGACAGTTTGGTCTTTGTAGTAAGTTTTAAAGCTGTCCTTGGCCATATGTTAAGGGAGGAAGAAGAAAAGGAGGAGACCTGCTACTATCAAAAAAAGAAGGAAAGAAAGTCCAAGGTCCAAATTCTTCACTCCATACCTTTTATCTTCTTCTGCCTTACAAAGACAGTGAGATTAAAAAATAGCAGCTGTAGCCAGGCATGGTGGTGGCAGTGCACGCCTTTAATCCCAGCACTTGGGAGGCAGAGGCAGGTGGAGTTCTGAGTTTGAGGCCAGCCTGGTCTACAGAGTGAGTTCCAGGACAGCCAGGGTGATACAGAGAAACCCTGTCTCGAAAAAAAAAAAAAAAAAAAAACCAAAACCAAAACCAAAACCAAAACCCAAACCCAAACCCAAACCCAAACCCAAACCCAAACCAAACCAAACAAAACAGCAGCTGAACCGAGTATGCAGAAGGAGTAAAACAGACACATGATCTAATTTTTAACAATAATCATGCGAGGTTGAATATTTCTTCGTACAGAGTTTTTTTTTTTTTTTTAGTAACAGAAGTGAGACACAGCCACATGTACCTACACTATGTTGGGGCTGTAGTGACAGAAGGATGAGGATTTCAGGGCCAGCCTGTGCTACATGAGTCCCAGTCTTAAAATAAAGCAGTAGAGTTGGGCACGGTGACTCATCCTGCATGCTGCAGCCTGTAGGAGGATTATGTAAGTCTGAGGCCAACCTTAGTTACAGAGTAAGAGCCTGTCTCCAAAAAAAATTTTTTTAATCCCAAAAGGACTTGATGGACAGAGACAGTAAGTACATAAGGTATGCTAGTAGTCTTGTGAGGACATATTAGGTAGATCTGGGAGCCAAGAGTTAGGGGAAGAACTGTGTGGATATCTGAGAAAGGCTGTCCCTGGCAGTAATAGGAGCCCGTATAGATTTCAAGATGGGAAAGTGCCTGTCATATTCAAGTGATAAGAAGTTAGTTCACTGTGGGAAAGGGATGATCTAGGGGTGAGCTAGCAGATAGAGGATTAACAGCAGAATGCAGAGAACACAGGGAATGCATGCAGGCCCACATCTAGTGAAGAATTCCCAGTCAACAGAAGCAAGGCTAGAAATGTCAACAGGGAAATTAATGGACACCACGGGAGGAGAGAAGGGAGCCCCTCATCCCCATTGTCTTCCAATTTCACAAACAAGATTAGGAACTGTGTTCCCAGTCACTTAACACCTCTTTGTCACCTATGTATAGTAAGGCTTCCTTTGAGGTTTTCTGGTTTGTTTAGGTTTGTTGAGACAGAGTTTCACACATGGTGGATAGCCTCCATGATATGCAGCCTAGGATAACCTTGAACACCTGACCCTCCTGCCTCTGCCTGATATTACAGGTGTGTGTGCTGCCTTGCCCAGCTTGCAAAACTGCGTGGTGTTCTGTGATGTAAAGTCCCCAGAAGAAAACAAAACAAAGCCCACCCCTATGCTAGAGATTTCTCAAAGCTGGCTGGCTGGTTAGAGTTTTGTCGCTGTGCAAAGTTAAATTTGGAAGATCCAGAGCCAAACTGTCTTGGACTCTCTCCAGTTTCCTCAACAGTCATGCGTTGGCATCTATGCCATAACTTTGTGACTGTCAGGCAAAACCTCTGGACTGTGTGACCTTAGCAGACACTGATCTCAAGGCTAAAAATGTTCATGATAGTATCCGAAGCCTATAGCCTAGAGCAGAGGTTGCCCTGCCTTTCTATATCCACCTCCTCGGCATTCCCACCAGTGGATCTGAAAAAAAAAAAAAAAAAAAAGCCTTGTCATCGTCATCGTGACTTGACTGTCAGGACTGTAAAACTTAACACAACCATTTTCACATCGGAGTGTGTTGTTTTAAGCAACACAGATCCCTGTTTCTGAAACATAGCCACTCATTTCTGGCTCAGAATAAGCTATCTCTTGTTCCATTTGAGTTGAGGTTATGTTCTGTGTTGACTACATTATAAACTACCTTGAGAACCCAGTTTCAAAGACAGCTCCTTAGATAATAAATATACCAAAACATTCCTACTGATTCTTTTAAATTCTTTTAACAGTGCAACTTTGGAGGCCACCAAGGTCATTCATGTGTGTGAGAGAGAGAGAGAGAGAGAGAGAGAGAGAGCACTGTCAAGACAGTTCCAGTGACTCTTTCTTTAGAAGTCTCCACCCATTTGGGGCGTGGCTACTGTCCTTTTCTTCCTCGTTTCTCTGACCCTCTTTCTTAATGTCTATACTGACATCTATATTAACATCTTTTTCTTAATAAGCTCCAGCTTTGATTCATATTGACCAATGCTGAAATTCTTTTCGGGGAGTCAGTCAACAATCTGACTTCACCTCACAGGAATGGTGGTCTCAGCTGTTTGGGAGGCTGAGGCAGGAGAGCTGCAAATTCCAGAGCTGTCTGGGCTCTATGGGATCGTCCTAACCCAGTGGGACATGGCTACACATCGTCTAAGGACAACTGCTCAATCTGCGGGTGGCCACACTATGCCGTGTCTCCTGTTCATGATACAACATGTGAAGAGGACCAAGTAAAAGTGTACATGGAAAATAAAAGCCCAGACTGAGATATAAGTGCCTGATAGGAGCTGGTGCTTCTCAGGATAGACAGTGGCCAACAGGCCCCTGGAAAGGTGCTCTTCAAGGCCACTGGGCACCAAAGCAACGCAAACTGCAAGGTAAGCACTGCTTCAGCCCTACAGAAAGGCGAAGGAAGGCCTCAAACTAGGGCGATACGAGGCATCAGAGCAGACCCAGGACACAGATGGCCGTGCCAATTGGCACAAATTGCCGCCATTTGTACTGAAACTAGAATATTCGCTCCTCACACGCCGTCATTTTCTCTCCTAAATATATATATTCAACAAGGATGCCTTTTTATGTATAAGAACGTTTAGAGCTATGACTAACATTCAGAAACTGAGAATGATTTAAACTGCCAATAGTCAGACTTAGGGGGGGGCACACAATTAGCATTTAGAATAATAAACGGGCCTTAAGCCACCGCTCCCACCAGAAGAAAAACAAAACAGAGCAAATACAAGATACAAAATACTCGATTCGTGACTCTACGCAGCCAAGTGCCGTGAGGTGAGAGAACCCACTGCAGAAAAGGAGGCTGGGAAGAAGGACCTTGGGACACCACATGGTGGACGTCACACTTGATGCACATGCCCGTTAAATTAGGTGAGCCCAACTTGTGATAGTCACCAGACTGTGTGCTGACACTTGGTACTTACCAGCATCAGTATTAAACGTCAATAAAAATGACTGTGAGAATAGCCAATAGTCAGCACTTGGATACACTGTCCCACCTTGAGTGAGAGACAGGAACCAAACACATTGTTGAGTCAAAAAAATATATATATATATATATAGCTTTTTATCAATTCACAGATGCCATTTCTACTGACTTTTTTTTTTAATAACACAAGGTCTTGGAGCCTCCTGGGCAGCTGAGGCTACAAGATTTCCCTCCTTTGCACTTAGCTTCAATTGAAGATGCTGAGACAGACCCAGGGGGTTCTAGAGTTCTCCAGAAGAGAGAATCTACTCCAAAGAAACTGAGCAGACTGAGACCCCCTCCCTGAGACCCCCCCATGCTTAGGCTGACCACTAAAGAGACTTCCTGTGTCATTTTGTCCCAATGCCGGTGAAATCTCGGCATCACTTTGAAACCCACGTTTAGAGTCTTAAGCCAAGTTGCTCTAATAAAGCTCTGAAAAAAGCCAAACACTGCGAACCCAGTGCAAACTACAGATGAGAAGGACATTAGAAGAATCTTATAGGCTGTCATTTCTAATAAGGTAAGTATTGGTAATCAGAACCCACATAAAAACAAAAGCTCTTTGGGCCCCTGTGTAGTTTCCCTTAAGCCAAGGGGCCAGCTGAGAATTCTATGACTGACTACCCACAGCCTTGCCATGCAAGTGACTTTCTATGAAACTGTGATTTTACAATCCCAAACACCGGCTGGGTCTGGTTTGTTGCTCCTCTTTGCTCTCCCTGGTTTTAATCTTTTATACTTTTCAATTTCTTTAATCACTTTTTCCTTTGAAAATTATTAAAAAAAAATTTTTTTTTTCTTTTGGTCCAGCAGTGCATTTATTTCCACTATAAAGATAACTTCCTCAGGTGACCCTTCGACTGTCACTTGAGGGGACTTGAAACAAGTGCATGCCTTTCTCAAGCTTAAGCTCACCCCCTTCCACACCTCCCCACCCCACCCCGCGCCTTGACCCTGAGGCCCACCGGCAGGTCTGGACAAGCTGCAGGGCCCCTCAGCCATATCTGCTTGAGAGAGAGAGAGAGAGAGAGAGAGAGACCCCCACATGAGCAGCTGTTAAAGATCCTCAGCCAAGATAACCGAGCATCGGTAACATCCACCCATTGCATCCTCAATGCAAGGCATGCCTCTACCATCCAGAGAACATCCTGTGAGCTAAGGAGTACAGAGTAGAATATTCCAAGTGATCGACACTGGGAAACCAGCCTTGTTACGAAACCTGCTAGTGGAAGAGAGGCATTTGGGTACCTGGTGCGTCATGGCAGTGGGAGAGAAAACAGAGGCCTGAAGCAAATTCCAACAGTAGTGTCTAACGTGCACGCTGCCACCAGCAGAAGTGCACTGTCCTGACTTGACAGCCTTCAAGGCAGACAAACCCTCAGAGGCTGGCGTGAACATCAAGATTGCAAATTGTTGACTTCAACAGCAAATTCCATCTTTTACAACCAGCAGGGTACTTGGTGGGGCATCCTGGCGTTCTCCGCATGTAGAAGCACAAAGCCTGGTACTTAACATGCGTTGGCAATTGGATACCTGCCTTCTGAGCTGCAGAGATTCAGGGGGAACTGCCAGCGAGGTGGCAAGCAGAAGATTTGGCATTCTTCCCATGTGGCTAGGGTGAGAACACATTCAAAGAGCAACTCTTTCATTCTCAGTCCCATGAGAGACCTGCTATGGAGAGCACTGTGATGTACCTATGGATACTTGTGGGTCATCAAGGTGAGGAACTTATGGGGGGGGGTCACATCCTGTCTTCAAGGTTACAGACCAGACTTCTTAATGGGCCCCAAAATCTAACAAGACAATGGCTTCCTATGTCTTCTCCCGAGCTTGTTTTAACTCTGAGCTAGCTGCACACACAGCTAGCTACCCTGGCGCCTGAAGGGGCAGCCTTCAGATGATCCCACCACCAACAGCGCACATTTCTCATCCCGTAGGGTACAGCTTAGGCCGTCGGATAACCTCAAGGGATGTGTTTTCAGCAGCCTGAGGTTGACCTTTCATTGCTTCTCTTAGAATCCTCAGAGGAACAGCATGGCTTCTGAGGACAAGGAGATAGAGGGGAGGAGAGTGGCAGAAACTCCTACCAGCTCCAACCCACCCAGGCAGCAATAAGATGCCTCTCCCCTCCCATCGTCTCCCAACTTCGCCCTTCCTCCAAACACATGTTACAATAATAATTTCCTGCTTTGGGGATAGCCAGCCTTGACTAAACAAAACATCCGTGCAGGATAGCAGGGTCTGGGCTGTTCCATGGAGCACAATAGCTGTGAGGTCTCCCTGCCCGGCACAGCCACAGCCTTCCCTGTGGTCTTTCCCTCTGCCCAAGCAGTATAGCACAAGTGATGGAGCTCCAGATAAACCAGTTTCTACGAAGTATGTCCGAAAAGAAATCCATCCCCGCTGGGAAGCATGGACCTGTACTGGCTCAAGACTCTGCCTAAGGACCTGGCTATAGCCTCCTTGTCTAAGAACTGGCCAAGACCACCAGGGGACCAATCCTAGCTGCTTTAGCAAGCTCAGCGTCCTCAGCACAGGAAGAAATGGCTGCTTCAAGGGTTCCGATTAGAATCTGAATGACTCCTGGAGAAGTCAGTGGCTCAGTGGAACACCTGGGAAGAGAAGACACAGTTTTCCAAGGTCCAGGTGGGCTCTTCGCTGGCAGATGCTTGGTGCTGGGGGCTCCCCTGAATGGCAAACTCCAAGCGGCCTCACCACGCCATCTCTGGAACTCCTCAGTCCCGAATCTCCATGGCGTTGAGGAGTGACACGCACCCTCACCTGCTGGGCTCCGCTTTCAATTGATTGATCCATCCGCCTCTGTTGGAAAAGAGGAGATTCTGTAAAGTAACCCAGCAGGAGAGAGCAAGATATGAGTAAGCCACAAAGAATTCAGTTTGGGTCTTTCCCCCAGGCAGGAGCCACTACTGCCACTTGCCTGGCAGGGACTGAGGTGGGCGAGGGGGTAGGAAGAAGTGCTGGAGGGTCCTTCTATCGTGTTCTGAGCAGCTCTGCGCTCTCTACCCTTCTGCTCTGAGCAGCGGAGGGCCAAGGCCACCTTTCCTATGAGCTCTTTTGAGAATGGAGATGGCCTCCATCTCCCTTGGGCCAGGGTCTCTCAGCTTTCTGCATTCTGGGAGAGCCGTAGTCTAAAGCACTGGCTACCCATCACTTCTCTTTGCTGGTTAGCATAAGCCAGGCACCAGCAAGTCCACAAAATGCTTTGTCCCCAGTCCTTCACCCCCATCTCTGTACTCCTTGTCTTCTCTTCCTCTCAAGCATCCAAGGCCCGGGAGACCAAAGGGCAAAGCGATTCCCAGGCTGCCGATCTCAAGGCTGGGGATCTCAAGGCTGCCAGGGGAGTTGGTCAACATATTTCTCTGCTCTGGCTGAGGCCTTAGAGGTCAGCCCAAAGGCTCCCCGAGTCAAAGATCTTTGGGGAGGGGTCTGGGAGGAAATAGCTGAGTTCCCGAAGCTGCTAAGGATGGTCCAGCATCCATCTTGCATACAGATTCTTTTAGGGATCAAATGCATAACATGTCTTGGGAGTCCATCAGACACATGGATTTCCCCACTTTGAAACTGGGACCAGTGAAATGTTCTATGATTATAAAACTATCAGATACATTTCCTTCTGTAGTTCTCATTTATGCTATCAGAGAGACATTATAAGAAAAAGAATTACCTTCCCGATAACTACCTAAATGTCACTTATTTGGATGGTTGGTTAAATATTATTGTTGTTGCTGGGTTTTTTTTTTTTTTTTTTTTTTTTTTTTTTTTTTTTTTTTTTTTTTTTTTTTTTTTTTTTTTTTTTTTTTTTTTTTTTTTTTTTTTTTTTTTTTTTTTTTTTTTTT